>JAUJYS010003092.1:0-13644 GCA_033995665.1 Melogona broelemanni | reverse complement strand
AAAAATAATTCAACAAAAGACAGAAGGTACGCATGGCGCAATACACAACCGGGCGAAGCCGGGGTTAAAGCTAGTCTATGATAATCACTGAAATGACTATAACAACAAGATATTCTCTATTTCTCTAATCAGTAGATCCACAATATGACTGTTGGTATGTCAGTATACTGCTGTGTGGGCGGACCCGGGTTCGATTCCCAGGAACAGGCTTTCGCGGTTATTCGATTCTGGGATACTGCTGAAAACGTTTCTCTCACATATTGTTACAGCAGCACGTGGGGTATAGAATTTTCTATACTGAGGTATTCACAACAGTAAGGGGGAATTCCCCCTCCCAAAAAATAACGAAAGTCTGAACCGAGAATCGAACCGGGGATCGCCGCACACATTACGGATGCTATACCACCACCGTTCAGAAACCGTACATTCCAAACCCAAACCCGATAACGCCATTAAAATTACACACTAGCAACCCAGCCCCAACCGCGCCCTACAATTCAATGCTGAATCTTTCCCTATGTTCCCCATGGACGACAGACTCGAGATCAGGTCTCGCGAGGAAATATCCAGCATCTGTAGTAGCGAGTCAGTGGCAGCTCGACTAAACGGCAACACGATATCGACGGGTAACACGAACTTAATGAGCCGTCCGATAATAAACAGCTTTGGCCCGGCCGATCATAATCTTTTAATTTCGCCTTCTTAACGGCTGACGACGGGGGATGGAGAGAGATGGAGGAGAGAATGTGATAGCTGAGCGCGCACACGCGGGCACACAGATAGAGACACCGAAATATTTACTAAACAGATGGTCCTGTTATAGGCGAGCCGTGTACATGTGTATAGGAGTACAGTTAATAGTGCCGTTCTGAAAGAATAAATGTGGAAGAGGGATTGACGTTGGACGATGACGCCAGAAAGGGAAGTAGGGGGAATAGAATGGACGATTACAGTCTGCAAAGAGAGAGAGAGGGCTTTTCTATTCCCCAGCAACAAATGCCGGCTCGCTCTCTTTAGTTAGCCGGATGACGGGCCGATGAACTACGAATGCAATACTTGTGATCTGAGTTTAGTTATTATCACAAAGCTTCTTTTATAAAACGTCCTTTTTGAAAGGCAACCCATTCACAGTTGGGGACGGATTTTATTCCGCATTTTCATACGGATGTGAATTAATCTCATGTATGGGCGCCACGCTTTGACATCGGGTGGCGTGCACAAAAAAAGAGAATGCAGAGGGAAATTATTTTTTTAAACCGTAAATAACAATTCTATTTAATAAAATAGAGTTTCAGTCATGTGCAGTAGCTATTAAATCGTGCTCAGTAGCCTCTAATATCGCCATCTTATGAATCATATCGGACAGGCAGGAGATTGAAAACAAATAGTGCGAAAGAACGTAGAAATGACATCCAACTCCTTAGCTTTTGTGAAGGCAACATATTTTTTTTTTTTTTTTTTTTTTTTTATATGAAGTCATCACGTCACGTTTATCATTATACTCGGCTTGCAAGTTTACATTTAATATAAATTATATTACATTATTCCTCAAGTTTACAGACAGTATCAATTTTTATATTATATCCAACAGTGAATGGTAATCTCATTAGAGCACCCCACATTATCGGCTACGCGTAATATTTTGAAAACATATTGATCGGCAGAGAAAAGACCAATTTTTAATAAAATTGTTGACAAAAATCCAAAATCGTTTTGGAAACCGGATAAGTAATTTCCTCTATATGGAGAGAGGGGAGATATCTCGAAGCGACGGAGTGGATCTACGCGCGTAGCTACATAAAACAATTACGCCCGTGTGCACGTAAGAACAGCGTACGTGCCGTTCCGAACCCGACGCGGATAACAACAGCTGTAAAATATTGGAAAAATCCGCAAACGCCAGCAACTCTGCCCACGGAGGTGTACGCAGATCACCCTACGACATCGTTCGCAGTCTAGAAGCGTACCAGAATAGTCCTGAAATCATCTCAAAGATTACAGAGTAGTTATGAAGTTCGTCATTGGCTTCCTATTCAATTTGAACGCTCTATTAGACTTCGGTTTCAAAATCATGTGACGAAAAATCGAAAAATGCATCAAAGTCGATGGCGATTAATGGGAAATGTAGACAATTTGATGATCTTTCTAATGTATATTTTCGATTATTTCTGAGACGTTCCATTCTCGAAAAAAAATAGGCGTCATTTCTTTATGATCTTCCCATGTATGTTTTTGATGACGGGTTAACCTAGGTTTCTTAGGGTTACTTAGGTTTCTGACCTAGGTAAGAATTTGTAACGAGTACCTGACCACGTACAGACACGCTTTACTTTAACGAAGGAATTTTTCTCGTCCAAAAAATTGAAAATGTCTCGGTCGGGAATCGAACCCGCGGTATTTGGCATATACAGCTAAACCGCTATCCACTATGCCATCAAATCTTCTCGTAACAGGACAATTCCTAACCCTAACGCCCAATTCGAGACCGTCTTGGGAAAAAAATCAGAACCTGTAGTTCCCTACCAAACTGCAAAATAAGCACGATCTTATTACTATTTCAAACTTAAAATTTGGCTGAAGGATGGTGGTGAAAAAAAAAATACACTCAAAGACAGATGTACAAATATTTTTTTTTTAAATCACCGTACGTAGTGCGTACTAGTGCGTAGTGCGTTACAGGATTACAGGATTACTGCACCCTCATGTCTCTATGGAGATATGCGAGGGGCAGGGAAGGGAAGGGATGGGGAATGGCTGCTGGAATAGCCAGGCTGCAGGATCCACCCGTAAGCTCAAATAAGAAAAAATAAAGAAAAAACGATTAAATATAAATAAAATCAGTGTCCAACTATCGGACTGTAACACTGATTCTATTTACATTTAATTGGTATTAATCAATTAAAAATTTGGCACGAAACGGTCGAATAAAACCAGATTTCAAGACCACGAACGCCAACTGAAACGACCTAAATTGAGCAGCTGAAATTCGAAAGACCCGTACATGCACACACGGAAAGAGAAATTCGGCGCTGGGTTCGAGAGAGTTGATCACTGACCACTACCGACCAGCCGAACCGGCCAATCACACGCTTACTTAGCCACCGGTGATGACTAACTGCATGCCGGGTAATGGCTGGACTTGAATATAAAAAATATACTGTAGTCCGATCTACACCAACCTGCGTTTCTATCGCCGTGTATGTGCGAGAGAAAAAACAATCGGCAAATAAATAACGTAGTACACAATATCCTCCGCACCACCTATCGCCTATTACCTATCGCATAGCCCTATGTGAGGAGGTCTCGGTAGTCTGGTGGCAACGTTCTCGCATTCTATTCCCGTGATCGCGTTTCGATCCCAGCCGATACCTCCCGAATTTTTCGGGCGAGAAAAATCCGTACCTTCGGAATGGAAGTAAAGCCGTGAGACCCGTGCCTGTACGTTGTCAGGTACACGTTAAAGAACCCTATCTGGGTCAGAAGCTTAGACTAGGCCATATTACCAGGTCGCCCCCTGGCGGCGTGTGTGTCCCATGAGGACGGTCTGCCGTAAATAAAAACAAGAGAAGAAGCCCCATGTGCTGGTAGTGGTTGCCAACCGGCAAATTTTATAAAATTTGTAACTCAGAGGTGTTCCGTTTTTTTTTCTTTGTTCAGATTTACTGTAGTACTACTGTGTACCCCTCTTTGGGGTCGAGCCTTTCACCAGTAGAACCCTCAGTTTGCTGATTTATTGAATCCGCATTCGGAGTGAATGTTGTGCGCCACCTAGTGACAAATCACCACGTCCATACCACAGAACATAAATAAAAATGAGTTCTTCAAACTCGAATACCCAAGAAATGGCCACCAGAAAATTCGAAAACCAATTTGCTGAGAGAGAGAGGAACGGGTTAATATTATTGGACGTGACTAAATATCGAATTGTGGAAAAGTGGGGGTTGCTCCATATATCGAACGATATGACCGCCCGAGGCCGAAATATATATACTGAAGCGGTCAAGCTTGACCGTATCGCCGTGGTCCAACCAATCGTCGTGAAAGACGAAAAACAACTTAAATTTATCAAATCAATGACTGTCTCGAGCGCACCGCCAACGGATTTATGGCCGCTGACTCGGCACACGCTGGACGCCGCTCGCCGACGTCGTCGTATATCACGGGCGATTTTTCTGGACAAGAAAAACAACACACTTATCGCAGATATTTCATTTTAGTCGCCCGGTCATAAAGTCCGGAAAGCGTAACATCAACAAAATCATCAAGTTTCATCTACAAGGCTAGAAACCCACCCAGCCATTTTGCTGCGCCTAATCGCTGGAATAGAAAACTGTCAAAATTTGAAAGCGTTGCTTTTTTATTTTTGACGTTAAATTCCAAGAAACCTAATATGACATAAGAATAGATATAGTAGTTCTAACATGAGAGTAGCTCTAGCAAGAATATAACGCCACGCTCTCAGGCAATCTGTAGAGATCGTTCATAAATTGAACATTATTTTCTCTAAAATAGGCGCCGAGAGAGGCTCAGAGAGAAACTCTAGCTGCCATTTTAAAAGTGAGAGATTTCCACCCAATGCTCGCTCGGTTCGGAAAACTTGAAATTTTATTTCTGTGTTCTTACTGTACATACTGCGATTTGTATTTTTTTTTTTGTGTTTTGCTGAAGAACTTCCATTTTAAGGCGGCCTAACAAACGTTAGTTAAAATCTTCAGACTGTTCATTAGATATTTCACTGCCAACGCGTTTTCGGGCAACTAAAAAGTACATTTTCGTGGAGCAAATTGTCAAATTTCACCCGTGTGAATGAGACAAGGGGTCATCATGAATTGACTCAACACAAGGGCCGCAGGTTGCACAACAGTCGGTCACCTCGCAATCAGGCAAGAAAGAAAACGGATAGCAATTGTGATTTACAGCCTCTCTTTTTTTGTACCCCCGTTAACTGAGCGAATAAAATACTTTTCGGAAAATAAAACACGTCACAAAGCATTTGCAAGAAAATAATATACTGCCTCATCAATGGCGCGCGACCAAACACAAAGACATACCAACTTTCTGACCATGGACTCGGATAGATTTAGACCTTGATCCGAAGAAACGAGAAATTTGCAGCAGCAGTTGAAGTAGAAAGCAATTAAATTATAATTTTATTAGTGATGAATTGACAATAATATATGCCATTACGCAAGTGGTTTGAATAAAATAAACAGTAAAAACAATTTCAAATAGGCGAATATCTAATTGGGCGAAAAACTTAATTTGTGGCCGCCGCACGATGAGCTAGAGCGCCATTATGCTGAATTTTTATTTTTTTTTTGTTTGGGAACTCTTAAGAAGACATTTTGCACCATACTTTTTGTTTTCTCGAAGAAATTTGATAGCAAACTTATCTTCTTTCGTAAAAGGCATTTTTACAATACAACAGATTATGGTAGACTCGCTGTGTAGTTACGTATTACATCGGTAGAGCGCGCCACCAACAAGGTGGGAATTTTGAAATATTCGATAAAGGATAGTGTCATCCTTTTTATCACCGAATTTCATAATATTCGGACAATTTTTGCCCGACTTATTCAAAATAATAAAATGGGCCCAAATTTCCTTGTTACCCTGTAGTTTAATCCTCGTGTTTAATAAAATGCAATGGAATAAAATGGAAGTATTTGTGTTTGTCATCAATAATTGGATAAAATGGATATTGTTAAACCACTTGGCCCCCTCACCCTTCCCCTATCCCATCCACTCGTCATTCTCTTCTCCCGGGTCGTTTTATCCCTGTGTTCCCCGGCATCCCTCTGGTCCCCCATCGTTAGTGACATTTCTTTGAGGAAGTAAACAGAAAGTCCATATATTCTTATTCGCATCGACCCCGAGAATTGTCAGAGAAGGAAACAAGTCTATTCGTTGAAGCGATGCAGTGCACATGCGTGAAGCGACAACAAGATCCCGGTTCTTTCGACTTCGTCCGTTTGTGTACACCAGATGAATTCGACCGAACAGATCAATAGGAAGTCATCATGTGCTGGCGCGATTTAACAATACACAATTCAGTAATGTGCAACAATTTGGACATTTCTGATCGACTAGACAAAAAAAAAACAGTAGTTGGGCAAGATAGATATACCAATTACATTAGATAAACTATAGAGATATGGTAAAAAAATATCCAAATGAACCAAATAATATCTAAGCAACATTATACTTCGTCGTAAATTCGTCATGAATTTATTTTGTCTTTTTTTAAATTGACAATCAGTGACTGTCATCACTGTAGTGAATATATTTTCAGGAGATACTGTACCCCTCTAAATCCCCTCGAGATCATTGTATGGATGGCCATATTTCATTTTATACCAGTACCTTCGAGATAGAAGTTGCTTCGATAAGATCGGACAAGCAAAACGAGTCAAAAAGTCACAATTCAAAGTTAAAAGACACAATGCTTACTTAATCCGTATGACAATACTACTGTGGTCTTGACACTTATAATAATTGGTCGTACATTATTAAATGTGCTGATTAATCTTACTAAAACATCCAGTAGACAAACGTAATGAATAGGATGCAAAAGAAAATGGCCGCTGCAATTCAGTGATCCAATATTTGATGTCGTTGGTGTATTTGGAATGCATGTACAATTTCGTTAGAAATCAATACACTTTAAGACTAAGGCGAACAGAATTCGTGATCGTAGGGAAAAAGAGCAGTAAAAATAAAGAGATGAAGCGCAAATACGTGGGCGGGGAGGAGTGGCGGCATGATAGGAGCGCACGCGCGGCCGGGGCATTAGAGCTGTCTGCCAAGGCGATCCACCACGCCCCCATACCACCCCCTCCCTCCCACCACCAACCCCAGTCGAGCACTCTGACGGGCACCCAGCAAGTAACGGGCGTGTTTACACGTTTCGAGAGAAATCGGTGAGTCGAGACTGGAAGGGGTGGCCCTGGGCGGGTGAAACAGACGCGCGGGGGTGGCCACGTGGCGGCTCCATGACGGGACATGTCTGGAACGGGTTCACTCAACCTGATCTCCCGATTCTATTTTTTTAACTTTTAATCGAGTTTTGGGATTAATTTATTATTCTCTTGCAGTGTTCCTAACGAGGTGTTTGTGTACAATTTGGGGGCATATAGCGTTGTCGGGACCCCGGAGTAGAATAACCGAGAGCCCCCGTCCGGAATCGAACCCTGGACCACCGCACCATTGACGGCTGCAAACACTGACCGCCTTACTACTGCATACTCTGAATTTTATGTTTGATTTTTTATCATTTATCTTATTTTCTAAACAAAAAGTATACCTTTAAATTGTTCGCCTAACCAAATTCATCACAACACACGAAATGATCCTATCATCATCATTCAGATAATAACACATGCGTTCTGAGTTCAATACCATGTCTGCGCGGAAATAACAAGATGAATTATCTTGTATTTTTTCAGCACCGAAATAAAATGATCGTAGGGTCGAATTCACGTTGAACAATCAACAATCGAGATCCTGCGTGCGATTCTTGAGCCAGAATTGCATAGAAAAACGTTACAATTATTTTTGTTTCAGCGAACTAATTTTTAACATATCAGTATTTATTATTTTTATACGTTTGCACAATTTCCTTCTACAACATTGAACGCACAATTTTCACGCGCTACAGCCCTATTCGCCCTTTTTCACCCAAATTCATTCGTGGTGCTACCGACTGTACCGGATACACGAATTAATAAAAAATATCCCCAAAAACAATTCCGTTTATTTGTTGTGACGAACATTGGTAAAAGTAAAAAAAAAACACGTGATGATTTCCATACGTCGCACCACCAAACCCCAACTCAGTATAGTTGCAATCATCCGCATTCTGAGTCAGAGATAAAGGGGTAGAGAACTCGGCTGAAATAAAAGGATAAATTGAAAGGGAACCGGGAGCTGGGGGTGGGGGTTGAAATATAGGCGCGCTGGGCACAGGCAGTGATGCGAGGCAAACGAAAACAGACAGGGATGTCAGATGGAGCTGGGGAGTGGCAGAGAGGAGGGGATGGTGGTGGGGGTGGTGGAAGAGTTATCAACCAGATAGGTTACGATCGGCACAGCTCAGTCTGGCAATAATAGGACGGCGGGTAACGATTTTCAATAAAATATTGTTTACGTCCCGGCGTTTACTTTCTCCTTAGTAAGAGGAGAAAAAAGTCAAATGTCTAACGCGGGCACAAGCGGGCGAGTTAAGAGACGCGCTGGAAATCTCTGAAAGTAAAGAGATGGGAACGGGCAATACTATAAACATGGACCGTTGTATATTTGGGGGGGATTGCACGAGTGTGTCTTGAAATTCGGACCGAATTGGAACGGTCACGATGAAAGTTCTGATTCTATTTTGAGAGCTCTCCAAACGGAGAGGCTTAAGTCTTTTTATAACTATGTAATCGTATAGTTTTGTCTGCAAAATATGTATTTAAATCTCCTGAATTGTATTTTTCCAATTTAGGACAACTAACTATACAGGTATATCGTATGTCGGTACTAAGGATTTTTAGAGAAGAACATTGTTGCTTTATTTTTTAAAGAAAATCATTTTAGGTTTTTAAAAATATTGCATTTTATTGTACGTATTAATATTTCTTCAGTTATAACTAAGCATTCAGTTTTATTATCAATGTCTATTAAACCGTTTACTTAAAGTTATAAACTAATATATTCCAAAAAATTAAAACAAAATATAAGGTATTTCTAAATTTGAAGTAGAAAAATTGAACGAAAGCAGAATACATGTGAAATATAACAGCTACGAATTCATGTATATTCTATTTTGCTCACATACACATGTAAGCCGTGCTAAAATTCAAAACATTATTTTGCACGTTTCTATCTTATTAATGAGGTAATTATAGCTGAACTTGAATTTTTAATATTTGATTTACATGCATGTGCCAGTTAAATTGAAAGGTTCACACCAGACAACGTGAAGTATTTATTTGTGTACACCTCATCGAAAATTCAAAATTGAATATTGAGCTTATGACGTGAGCTGAGAAAAAATGCAAAATTGGATTTTGCACGTTTCTATCTTATTAATAAGGTAATTATAACTGAACTTGTATTTTTAATATTTTATTTACATGCATGTGCCAGTAAAATTGAAAGGTTCACACCAGACAACGTGAAGTATTTATTTGTGTATACCTCATCGAAAATTCAAAATTGAATACTGAGCTTATGACGTGAGCTGAGAAAAGCTTCTCCAAAATGCAGGCCGCTGTCAAATATGTTAGCTTGCCGAGCGAACACGCGGCTACATGTATTTTTTTCCATTTTCATAATGGCGACAGGTAGTCAAGAAGACGGGATCGAGAAAACGCGAGAAGAAATTTACGCAAACACGAACGCGCTCTCGTGTAGAAAGATCCGAGAGGGTAAAGGGAGAAAGAAAATAATGCAGTTTGCTATATCTTCCTGAGAGACTACATCTGAAAAAGAGAGTTTTCCGCGCGCTCAAAAAAATGGGTTACGAAAATCTTTTCTAGCATGTTGTGGCGTTACCGGTACACGTGATTGTTTTGGCAGCATGAACAAAAACAGATTTGCCTGTAGATCACGCTATCTACACAATGTACGTTCACGTCATTGTAAATTGATCAGTTAATTTTTTTATTTTTTATCTTTCG
This sequence comes from Melogona broelemanni, assembly GCA_033995665.1. Lineage (NCBI taxonomy): Eukaryota > Metazoa > Arthropoda > Diplopoda > Chordeumatida > Chordeumatidae > Melogona > Melogona broelemanni. The sequence continues at coordinate 3,985 of JAUJYS010003092.1, read as the reverse complement.
ATTAGTGTTCAAATGTACAACTTTATTGAATGGTAATGAGCACAAAAAATACAAAAAGACGAGGCGCACATAAAGAAAATCGGCGATCCGGAACGATGTAGATATACGAGATTGCAATGGCATATGCAAAATGCTAAAATCACGTTAATTTGAAGAGAAAAAGGTAATAGTTTCATTTATTGATTCATTTTGCATATTCCATTGCAATCTCGTTCATCTTCATCATTCCGGTTCGGCGATTATCCTCATGTGCACCTCGTCAACTTGTTTTTGGTGCTCATAAACATTCCATTTGAGCAGAGATGAACATTGGATTACTGTAAAGACTAAATTGCTAGTCTGTAACAAGGGTTTTTACATTACAGTTCGGCGAATGATCGGATTTGAAAGAATTTTGGTCGGAAAATTTCTTTTGTCGCAATACAAAGATTCGCCGAGCAAATTCTCTAGTGTAAATCCCGCATTACTCATTTCCGACGTTTCGTTGTCATCCCAGGTTGCGGGAACTCAGGAGGATTCTGTTACATTATACGAATGACAGCAACGAGACTACGCTAGAAATAGTCGCCATTTATTTGAACACTATTTAAGTGGTCGTGTAAGCCGCGAGCTGGCAACACGTGCAGAGCATTGTCGGCCAAATATATTAAATTTCCTACCCGAAATTGTCCCCAGCCATCCTTCCTCCCACCCACCACCACCACTATCACCACCGTATCTCTCGTGTTACCTCCTTTCCCCTAGCCAGGAACGCGACAAAGATATCTAAAAACACGTATCACCAATTTCACCGTGCCTGGGTGCCTGTGCCTGACGAGCATGTTGTCTTCACACTACGCACGTTTTTTTTTGTGCCAGCCGATAATGAATTTAAAAATACAGTAGATCCCCCCACCCCATCATCCCCCAATCCCCACCCCGGTCCGCGTTTCTTATTTACGCATCCCCGCGCAAATTTGGGCTAACGTAATCTTCCCTTACACCCTCTCCTACCCCCACCCCATGCTACCAAACAAATCCCCTTCACACGGAATCCCTAATCTCAAATTTAATTAACTTAGTAGGAACTGAATTCGAGGATAAGAACTTTCGTCGCGGTACATTTTTTTTACCTAAATAAATTTTCTTGTGTGTGTGTGTCTGTGAATGCACAAGACCATGGATATAGCCTTGGAAAAGCAATATCATGATTTTGGTGGAGTTTCAAAAACACAGTGTTTACACATTTACAGGAATAGCATTACAGACAAGGTGTATATATCCTGTAATAACACCCGCACGTTAAATAAAATTGAATTAGCAACTTTTTTCCCGACATTTATGTACAAGGTAACAAGCATTAATTTAGGAAAAATAAGTTGCATAGACTTGAAAATTAGTCTCTACAGTAACCCAATGTTCATATCTTAATCAAATTGAATGTTTCATGAGCGCAAGAAACACAATGATTTAGCTTAACGGTCTAAATATTTTAGTTAGGCCGCACCGTGGCGTTAACAAGTCATTTCTTGAACGTTTAAATATAATTATCAGTAATTTGTATCTCAGGAAATGAAACAAATACGTTTTGCATATACGATTAACATTTTGCATACTACATTGCAAATTTATGCTCGTACTACATTGCTACATTGTAAATTTATGCTACATTGCATTTTATGCTCATAAACATTCAATAAATTTAGGTATGAGATGCATGAGTACACATTAGTATATCAAAGTTGCGACCTAGAGATCGTACATTGATATTATGTCGAGTGGACACAGCCGCACCATCTAGCGGTACTCTCCTATAAACTTCCCCTCTCCTCCCCGTGTTTTCCTCGAGGAACCAACACTGCGATATTCGAGCCATCGAAGCTCTCACAAAATTGGATCGTGTCGGCCATGTAGCTGTTAGAGCCGCATCCGATACTTTGAATCTAACCCCTCTCTCCCATATATTCAGTCTCCAGTGACTATCGAATAAACAGTGGCATCACAGCTCGCACGCAAAAAAAAACGAAAAAATAGAATGCAAAAAAGTGGAGACACGTTTTTTTTTTCTTTATAAAGAAGAGCTTACTTAAATTACGACACCACTAGCAAAAAAGTGTCATCAAATTACCGAGCCACACTACGGATATATTCAATTATCGATTAAACTAACCCTGAAGAAGGCGGCTATTTTAATTAGCGACTCTCCCAGAGAGAACGAAGGCTTTGACAAAGTAGTCATCAATCTCTACTGATGCTACGCCAGTCATAAAGAATTTGCAAAAAAAAATAAAAGTCCTGTCAAAATTAAACCATGGCCGCCATTTTTTCTATAATATAAAGATTTTTTTAAATTACAATATTCATTTTCATTCCAACCATTTAGTTTTTTCGCATCAAACACAGTATGCCGCAGATGTGTTTTGAATGTAATCATATTCAATGTAAAAATGTGATTGGATATAATAATACTGTCTATTTTTCTAGCATTGATGACGACGCAACACAGAAAAAAATAATTCGCGCCACACCCAACTCGTCATAAAACAAGCAACTCAATTTTAAAAAATGAGATAAAATAAATAAAAACATAAACAATATTACATAGAAAAATAAGCGTGTATATTACTATTTAATTGCGTTGCTTGTTTGATGACATTAGGGTTGCGGTGAAATATTATATTTTTAGTGTCTTCAAGCCGGTAATATGTTAGAAAAATAGACAGTAAAGGATTCCATCCATTTATGCATCCGCGGAAAACTAAGTTTGCATTTCCATGTTAAATATCGGGGTTATCGCGCTTGGCGAAATTAAAATTTCTCCCCAAATCGTACATGTTGTAAAAATGTACAAACTATTCATTCAAAATCAACATACTTAAAATTAAATTTACGAACGCCACCCTGCCATCAATCGATCCTACAATCAGCGTCAAAAATAGCACGCCTGGTCAACCGTCACATGCCCGAGCCATGCGAACGGAATAACCGGACGGGGGCACTCCCTTTGTAGTCAATAGTGATTCCATAGGCCAAACGCGTGATCGCTGATTACAGATTACAGAACAACGCCCCCCTTCCCACCCACACCACCTCCCACCCCTACCATCACCACCCCCAGCTCTCTCCCGACACCCCTCCCCACGATTGACGAAAATGCCGACAATTTCGCTTTTGAAATCTCGCATTTGCCACGAACGTAGCTAACAAGCCGCCACTATTTCTCGCGATGCATCACGGGATAGCCAATACAGACCCGGTATTGACTTGCACTCCGTATAGTGAAACCAAACGAGGGAGCTGTAGTCGTAGGGTAATATTGGGTGACAGTGGCACCGCTAGTGGCGTTTAGATCGCCATTAAACTATTATTTGGGTGCTTATGTTGCATTGAAAACGTATTGCATATGCTCGTAGCTCAGTCAGTATACGGTTACCAGATGCAAAAATGGAAAAGGAAGTCAATATTTAATGAATTGGATGACAAAATATTCTGAAGTCAATTATAATGGAAGACCTTTCAAACGAAAAACAAAATTCGATATGAAAGAGCACCCTCTTCCATATAGAAAAAACCCTCTTGACGTAACGGGAATGAAATTCACAAATTTTATGTTCTTCCAAAAAGCTATCGTTACTTCGGTTAGAAATTAAAAAATATCGCAAGTAACACATGCTGTAGAAGCACGGATAAAGCACGCAGGGAGCGTAATTTAAATAAAAAATGAGTGATAGCATGAAAAAAGGGAAGAGCGTGTGCAGCGCGAATTTTTTTCAATTAACTAATACAAAGTGGCGTTTTGCCACTTACCCCTGAGTTTGTGTCAAGGCTGACTGAGCAAATAAAAAAGGACATTTTTAGGAGGTCTGGAGGACAACAGTCGAAAAAGGAGACGGTTCAATGAATCGATTTTTCCAATATTTGTAATTATTATTTGTGCGGCCTCCGTGGTTCAGTGGCTATGGTCATAGACTACTAAGCGGGTGGTCCCGGGTTCGATTCCCGGCGC
>JAUJYS010003091.1:0-13647 GCA_033995665.1 Melogona broelemanni | reverse complement strand
GACACGTGGGTGCAGTATTCCTGTAGTGCACTAGGCGCTACGGTGAATTTAAAAAAAAAAAAAAAAAAAATTTTGAATTTTCATTTGAACAATCATTGATGCAGTTACGCTTGAAGTCTGTTCAACGAAATTAAAATTTGTCTTGTAATTTGTGAACCGAATGAAATTAACTTTCGTGTTTCATTTTCTTATATTGCTGTATCTTTTAGCATTCTTTTCTCTCGCCCTAATTTATGCTCTTACCTTTTTTGTTTGGTTGCAGACAAGGGGAGCTACTCGTCGAGTTTTGTCGGCGGTCCCGTGTGGTCTTTAGGCTGGTGCCCCACGCCCCACGCTCACTCCTGCCGTCAGTACTTGGCAGTCTACTGCCACAACCAGGTCAACAGCACCTTCCGCGTGGAGCCGGCCTTCACCGGACCGGCGCTCATTCAGATCTGGGACATGGGCGAACTGGAGATCGAGTACGTGATGGTTTCCAATATTCGTTTTTGTCGGTTGGCGAAACTGGGTGAGATGGCTGATACTGAATTTATAGAAATATTTCTTTACTTGTGCTTTACTGTACATTGACAGTCGTGCTTAGAAATATTGCGGACTAGCTTTTAAGCCCGGCTTCGCCCGGTTGTGTAAAAAGTTTCTCAGCAGAAATAAAATGTATTGAGAATATATCAAAGATATTGTTTTCAGAAATTCGATTATAAATAATATATTTTAATGTTATTAAAGGAGGGGAAGGATGATCTTTTCATGTACGTGCCTAAAAAGAGGCTGCTTGCGAGTATATATTGTAATTGTAATTACGTTAATTAATAAAAATGAAATAATTCTATGGGAATAAGTCGTACAATAAATAGCGTTGGTGGCGTATCATAAAGATACAAATTGTTCGTCATTACAAATGTCGTAGGTACTTTCGATTCATTTCAATCGATCATTTCTAACCGGTTAGTCTCTGTTTTGTCCCCAGGGATCCCCCGCCTCCCTCCCTATGTTTAGGAATTGCAGTGACGGCCGGACCTGTTTGGAGCATGGCCTGGTGTCCCAGCGGATGTTGGGAGCAGCCGTTAAAGAAGGAGGTGGGTTTTTCTTATTCGTGGATTCAAGTTTAAGCGTTGACTCGCCGTGGAATGTTTTTCTTCTTAAAGGAAGCTTTTTAAAAAATTGTTTGCTAAAATATAATGTTTATTGTCTGTCTTAGTCTCGTGCTAAAGATGAGCCTCGCTATCCGAGGCTAGGACTGTTAGCTGCCGCCTGCGGTGATGGTTTCATTCGCATTTTCAGGTAAGTTACATGAACATTGTACTGTTCACATTATGTATGTGAAATAAAACAAATTGACATATTTGGGGAATTGCAGATATCAGTCGAAAAATCTTAAATTATGCTGACTTTTCGCAGAGACATATTCATTTGAACTTTCCGATAACAGAAAAAATAATTAATAGCCATCATTTTTATGACCAATTTTTTATTATTAATTTTGTATTTATACGTGTGTTTTCTTACGTTTGTTTCCAGCGTTCCACACCCGTCCAGTATTACCGAACGCAGAAACTCCTTACCCATTTACCAGGTGGAGCCAGTTGCTGTTCTCTGCCTGTCCCAGTCTCCAGACATCGCGCCCGAATTCCAGTGCACGTCGCTCACGTGGTACCAGGGCAAAGGTCACCACTTTGTCGCCGCTGGATTCAGTCACGGTAAATTTTAAAAACTTTAGGGGGTCAGCGTATTATTTGGTTATATTTTTTAGGGGGGAAATTCTCCTCACTAGTGAATATCACTGCAGGTGATTCTGTACCCTTCGTGTTGCTTAGGCAATCGTGAAAACTGCTAGTAGAATTAGTTTTTTTTTATTTTGTCTTTTCAAGTCTACCACCTGCACACTTACACTTCACTTCATTTAAACTTTTAAACGTTAATGGTGAATTGAATGCCGAGTGTTTAGTGTATCCGTTTTATTCATACAGCTGGGACTGGTCTAAAATATTTTTTGTTTCTAAATCATTTGTTGTTTCTGTTCAGGTCTAATCGGGATTTGGGATCTGGCCACCCAGTCGCAGCTCCTGCGTGAAGAGTGCCCCGGCAAGCCTGACCGGATATGTTCCTATCTCACCTTCCGAGCTCACGGTGCCGTGGTCATGGGTAGGTATCCTATTTAATAAACCTAGTTTCCGTCATTTTGTGTGCACAAATTCTTTTGCGCACCGAATCCTGAATGCGCAGCTGCAACGCCTTTGTGACGCAAACATAATGATACGACCTCTTTGTTCTTGCAGGCTTGGACTTCTCGCACATTCACGACGGCCGCTACCTGGTGAGCGTGAGTCGGGACCGCTGCATCAAATTTTGGGACCTGCACGACGTGAGCTTGCCCTACAACGTGATTCGCGGGCGACCGGTCAACGGCGTCAAGTGGATTCCCCACTGGGGCGGCGTCTTCATCTTCGGCGATCCGTGCTACTCGTGAGTCCAGCCGCCGTTCCTCCTTTATTGCGGTGGAGATTCGTCACGTGCTAATGTTTCATTTGAATTATCTCTCAATAGATCGCTGAACAACAGCACCACCTATAACGAATGCGGGTATTTCGGGGAAATGAGCTTTTCGCTGGATTCTCATAATGCCAACATATGGGTAAGTTAAACCTTCATCTGTTTTGTGGGATCAAATACAGTCCTATAAGTCCTCCACATATAGCCATTGGAATAGTAAGCTCTTTGTGTGTTTATTGAATCCAATTTTTTCCAATCATGCGCAAGGTTTGATAATTTAGTCAGCTTTCAAAAATTAAAACAGGGGAATATTATCAATTAGGTTTCAACGCTTATCATTTCCTCATATGCAAAGGCAATTGTATCTTCGTTCGACTAACCGATGCTCTTGTTTCCCTTCCCAGGATGTTTCGCTGTCATATTGGCTTAATAGTTTGGTCAGCTGCGACGCGGCTGGTGAAGTGGTAGTGGCGGCCGTCACCCACTTACTCAAGAACCAATCGCTGCTGAAAGCGGCCAATAGACGGCGCTTGGTGAGTTCATCACTCGGTGATTTGATGGGTGAACCATCCGCTCATATACGTGTGTAGTATTTCTAACCAGCCCTGTTATTTGTTTTAATCGGTTTTCCCGAATTGCAGCCGTTGTACAGGATAGATGCAGTATCGCCTCGTTTACAGACGGTGGAGTTGCCGAAGTTGAAGCCGATTATTGTCGGCAAGCCGGAGCCCAAACCGAAGGGGGGCTCGAAAAAGGCGCCAAAGAGTGTGGAGACGTCCGAAGAGGGACTCGTCGCGCCCACCACCTACCAGGAAGCGGTGAACGAGTACAAACTGCAATACTGGGATGCAGTCACGGTATGAGCTCTTGTCTTTTGCATTCCTGAGGCAGGTTCGCGTTGCCGCGATTGGCTAAATGAAAACCAACCCTCGTTTTCAGGAAATTACAGTGGAAGAAATTAACGAAAATCTTTTTTTAAATATGCATAAATTTAATGCATAGTTTTAAAAATAAATTTGTAAGCTATCCGCCAGTATATATTTTTGTTGTAGTCTGAAATGTATACTTGATTGTTTGTCGTGGTTTTATTTTTATTTTTGGCGATTAATCATATTTTGCGTGGTGTTGTTATTATTGACTAGTTCGAATGCATGTAAGATTTAAATTAAGTTGATTATTTTATTTTTCTTCGCAGTGGGATCTTCGAGAGATACCCAATGAAGAGTTGGATCACATAACGTCCAGCGAGCGAATGGCGCTTTCCAAGATTGACGAATACCCTCTGATGTCTGTAAACAGGGTAGGTATTATTTGTACGATCCGTCGAGCTTAGGGGTATGTCAAGAGACTGCTGAGCGGGTGGTCCCGGGTTCGATTCCCGACGCAGGCTCTCGTTTATTCGATCCTGTGGTACTGGTGATCATGTGCCTTCACATATTGCCTAAACAACACGAGGGGTACAGCATCTCCTGCAGTAATATTCAGTCAGTGAGGGGAATTTCCCCGCAAAAAAAAAATATAATTTGGTTGGTTTTGCAACGAGATCTTGAACAAATGCAGATTACTGAAAATTGAATGTTTGTCGCATTGCAGGTAGCATGGAATCCCAATCTTGGTTCCCATCTGTGGATCGCCTCGGGCGAGCAATCTGGAATCGTACGACTGATTTGCGTCAAGAGCTTGGATAAAGTGCCCGTGGAGGTAGCCCGTCAGTGCCTGCTCACCGGTGCGTCGCTGCCCATGAAGTGAAACGCGCGGGACTCCGGCTAAAGTCGGCTAGAGACTAGCAAAGCATTTTTCCATCGGTTTCAAACTCAATTTCCTCTACGGGCGATCGAAATTCGGCATCAGATGGTTTCAAAGTGTTGTCAAGTATTTCACTCTTTTAAAGTTTCCGATTGCTTTTCCACCAACAACATTTGAACGGCGCATTCGCTCTGCTTGATTTATTGGAACCAAACCGAGCGCTTTGTGAAGCTGTCCAGCAACGGTTTCGTTGGAACTAAATGAACTATTGCGATGCCGAGCTGAAATCTTGCTCGACCAACTGTGATCCGTCGTTCAGAAAGACGTTGCCGATGTTTTTTTTTATAGTATTTTTTTTTACATTTAACCAATGTAGTTTCCCTGTCGTTCTTCGCGAATTTTTTCTGGACCTAAAACGTTATCCGAATAAGCTTAGCTTAGTTAATCCGTCCTTAACTATTTTTTTTACCCCAGATTAACACTGCTTAAAATTTTTAGCGGACTATGAACAAAAAATATCGACATCGACTATTCAAAAGAATGGCGCCTCGGCATCCAAGGCTTGCAGTTGCGAATATATCGGTCTTGGAGACGCGTTATTGAATTTCGCTCTCTAGTCATGCGACAGTTTACGCAACCCCACCACATATAACGTGCTTTGTGTGCGTCGAAGACATTGGACAAGAGACGATACCATGGAGGAAAAAGCGCCACTTGTCTTCGTGTGGGCTGCGCATACTGCATTGCGTAATAATTTTCAAGTTTGAATTTCCGCTAGGATTATGATTTAAGCGGTACATCGGCGCGCCCCACTTCGAGCATTTATTTACACTAGACATTCCCCTGTCTGTCTACCAGCTAATTTTGAAGCGAATATATGATTTCGCCTAATTGACTTCCGATATTTAGTCAATCCAAGTTTTGTAATTTGTAAATATTAGTAATGTTCGTTTTTATGTTATGCAGTGCTCCCAATGCTTTGGCCACGGCTCGCTTAGTTTTATTTCGTTCACGAATTATTTAATACAAAATACTTTTTTTTTAGCACAATTCTAATTTTGGGATAGTCAAACCGTTACATCTTGTCTCAGCTCGAGTTTATCCGCTATGTCTTGGATCATCCTGGGATCTTAATAATTGAATTATTACGATTGGGTAAAGCTAAACAGCCGTTACCAAAAATTGTAATGGGTATTATAACTTGGCCAGCTTTTCATGATATGTTAAACCTTATAAATCTTAAGAGCTGTTAGCTGAAAGTGCAGAAACGGATACACCGGTGAAGGTAATCTTTTGGAGAACGTAACAACTTTTGGTTTTTGATAACTGGAATCATCAGATTTTTTAAGGTAAACATGAATTTTTGTTAGCTTTGACCCATTTTCTGTTCACTGTTAACTTATATGTTTTTTTTATTATGCCTGTGCCTTTGTGAGGCGCAAATCAATTTAAAAGAAACATTAATTCTACGATTTTAGCGAAAATAAAATGTAGGTTAACTCGCATTCCATGCCAAAAAACTTATTTGCATTATTTTTTTTTTTTAATATTATTTCTATTACATTTTTTAGGCAACTAATTATTTGCAACTGTTGAGTGAAAATTTCTTTGAAATGCTTCGAATTTTTCCAGACACAAATAATAAACATTTTCAAAATTGCCGCCACTTAATTGGCGGGCCGACGATGTAACCACCGGTGCAAAGGCCGTGACACAATGGAATATTATGTATGATGTCATTAGATGGTTTTCGTTAACATATCTGTGTTGATCACTATTGGATGTGTTGCGTTAAATTTATTTAATCGACGCTGCAAAATTTTGACAGCGGACAGATCCAAAATGAATCACGCGCTGAAGTCGACTACAAACTATTCGCATGTAACAAGAAGTGGATAAGCAAAACATATTTTGCCCAGGCAGTGACCCGGCCCAGTTTCCAACTTCCAGGTGCAATCTTCGATACGACAACATGGGATTATGAAAAATATGATTCATATTAGAATCACGGCCGATAATCGCTTATCAAGTTGACGTCCAGATGACGAGCGTGGACCGCCGTATCAGGACAAACAAGTAAAAAAATGAAGGTTGTGACTAAGGTTCCCAGATTACCTATCTGTTCAATTACGATGACGGACAACAGGTTGCTGGCGGCGATCCGATAACAATAAAAGTGGGCCAGGATCGCACCGCGTTCACCCCCAAATTCACAACCCCGACTACGATCACCAGGTACGGCGACAAACCTTTGAGAGGACCTAATTCGTAACCCGAGAGAAAGAGCTCAAACAGCCTCTGTAACGAGTGTCCAGTCTTTCACTTTCACTTCCGGTTTGCAGGTCCAGCCTCGAAGGCGAGTTCTTGACCACACGCCCCCTCACCCCACCAACAAAGATGGCCAACACCACGCAGAAATCCGTCATTCTTATCGCCGTTTTCATCTTGAATTGCTCGGCCATCATCCTAATGGCCGTGTCCCTGGCCACCAAGTATTGGCTCACGGAATACACCACCATAAACACATCATCGTCAACCTCGCCAGCCACCCCTGGTATTCCGACGGCCGGATCCACCTGGACTCATCCACCATCGACCATCGGACCAACTGGAGCATCATGGGCGTCGACTGGATCATCCGGAACCACCTGGATGAATCCATCGTCCACTGCCGCCAGCACCATCACTGGAGCATCATCGGCGTCGACTGGGTCATCCGGAACCACCTGGATGAATCCATCGTCCTTTGCTGCCAGCACCATCACTGGAGCAACACAGTCCACCATAACTGCCGAATGGACGACCAAATCGACTATTGCTACTGGATCCACTCTTGTTACCACCGAGCCAGCGACATCCACTGTCGTTACCACCGAGCCAGCAACATCCACAGTCGAATCCACCGTTATCACCCCCGCACCTGGTCCAGGGCCGCTGCGTCGACCGAAAGTGGCCCATCTCGGATCCTCCGCCGGGCTTCAAGCAGTCAAGGTGAACCCCGTGCCTGTCGCCTCTCCCATCTATTACGTAGATATCTACATGGGACTGTTTAATGGACACGTCAGCAAAGCCTATTTCGTACCCAGGGAGTGTGATTTTAGTGGTAAGTTTTTGGTTAGCCAATCGTGTAATAGTAGAGTTATGTACGTTTGGTAACTGTACTGCTGCCCGCTCTTCTTTTAAGTAAGTCAGACGTCATATTGGAGCGCCCCCTAGGCGCGGGAAATTTCACAGCACCATTTAGGCATGATAAATTTGAAAATAGGGTGTTGATTAGCATCCATGTCAAGTTTTATGGCAATTTGTAAACATTTTGCCAAGTTGTGGTATAAAACATTCCATCTAAAATCTAAATACATATTTTTGCTCTTTTTTTTTCTCCATCCCGCTACTGAATTTCAACTAAATTAATGTTTTTCTGTTCTCAATTAGGAATATCTTTATTTGCGTTTTTTAAAGGCAGTGTTAATGCGGATCCATGATATTTCGGTTCTTAGTACCTTGAAATATCCGAAGCTCTTTGAAAGCGATTATCCTTGAAGCAATCAGTTTTGTCGCTGATGTGCTAAAAGAATGTTAAGGCCAAAAATGCGAGTCACCAATCGTCACTCTCTTAAACATCGTTTTATTAGTGTCACCAATACGAGTGGCCGACACCTTCAATCGCAATCGCATTTGATTCACGACAGATGATCTCGTCGTCCCTTGATTGACTGATAATATGATGATGTCATTTCTTCACCAACGTGTATCTCCTAGACCCGAAAGGCTCTTATGATATCGTATACGCAAGCTTTGCTGAATTTGAAAAAGAGAAAGTTTGCAAAATGCAAGTGTATACATAATTTACTAAAAATTTAAATTAGACCGAAATTTTGACCACAACTAGTTTAACGTAGTTATACGTCCGATCTGGACGTTCGAATGGTGAGCGTGTTCGCTCGCCGACCAGCGGATCTGGGCTCGATTCCCGTTGTAGTTGATTGTTGGATTGGCTCGTGGTACTGCGCGAGGGGAAGGCAATGGCAAACCACCTCTGTATTCTGCCAAGAAAATGCAGGGGGCTCCTGCTCCCTGATGTCACGTGTCGGGGGATCGAGGGTCCGGGTCCGGAGACGACGCGAGGGTACAACAAACATAATTTGCCAATAATTTAAATTACACCGACAGTTTTACCACAAAAGTCATAGAACAGTTGGTACACCGGGCTCGGGTTTGATTCAGGGCGAGCATTCGTTAATTCGATCCCTGGGTAATGGTCAGCGTTGGGTTCCTTCCTTTTGAAAAGGAACCTGTTCCAGTTCCTCAAATAAAAAAAGGAACCAGTTCCCATTCTAGTTCCACAAAAATTAAAAGAAACCTAGGCGTTCCTAAGTTTCTCAAAAATGAACCAGTTCCTAGGAACGGAACTTTTCCGTTCCATTCCTGCCCAACACTGGCAATGGTGAATATGTGCGCATGCTCGTGTATTTTTTGCAAACGTGTATCTTTTGAATGATTTTGATTTATAAAATTATTTTATTTGTACTCTTTTGCTAGTGCCCGGTCATATTGTGATGAGCATGGGTCTCTGGGTGGTCACGGTCATCTTCTACCTCCTGGCGATAATACTCGGCGTGGTTAGCGCTGTTTTTGCGGCCATCAACGCCACCATGACTCCCATCGAAGAAATCACCGGAATGACTGGACTATACGTGTGGAATGGTTTGGCAGGTGTGTAAAAACCATATCAGACCCTGCGAAATATGTACCCTGCGAAAATTTATGACAGTTAAACCAATACGTGGGCATGCGCGATATCCTCAAATTGTGTGAAATAAGGGCAACATATGTGCACATGAACAATGACTTTAATAATTTTCCTAAAAAATAAGGACTTTATAGCTATGAACAATGATGGGTGCTGATTCGTACCGTTTACAATGCACTCTCACAATAAAATAACGCACGTACTTTTACAATATTTTACAATCTAGCGTATTTTACGCTACTTTTGATATTTATTTTTCAATTTTAAACGGTTATCAAAATTAGAAAGCAGTTTTTTTTTTTTTTTTTCGTTCGAATCTAAATGACTAGTCATTTTTTCTCATTTTTAAAACTTAAAATATGTTAAGATTGTCAAATTACGTATTATCACGTTTCGACCATTGAGTTCGTCTTTTCGCGCAGGCTCTCCGATCGGTGTATTTGTGGACAAAACTACTTTTTAAAAAACCTGTTACCTGCTTCTTACCAAGATTTCTGTTTAAAAAGGGGGTGATTTGATATTTTTTGTTTAGCTTAGACTTCTGGTCTATGGTAGGGATTTTTAACGTGTACCTGCCGGCGTAGGTAGGCGTCCTCCAGCTTTATTTCATTTGTGAAGAGAGGTGCGCCTAGGAATTTTTTTCACCTAAAAATTTCCGATGGTCTCGATCGGCAATCGTTCCCGCGATCACGGTCACAGTACCAGCTCGAGTAACCACTAGACCACACGGCACCTCCGGGCGATACAACCGGACTATATACCTTTTCTGTCATTTCTCTCGCCTAGCTCTGTTCTCGCTGGCCGGCATCCTGTGCTACGTCGGACTGCATGCCGGCGACTTGGGTGACATCGGCTTCAAAGACAACCTGGTGTGCACCGACGACTCGACGCCCGTCGTGCTCGACTCCGGCAGCAGTTCGTTCGGCTACTCCTTCTACATCACCATCGGAGTGCTGGCGCTGTTCGTGGTCAACCTCGGCCTCATCTTTCTGACCACCAGGTCGTTGGGCAGCAACAAGAATCCGCCGCCGGAAGATTTCGGTGACGACGACAAGAACCAAGGCGTGATTATGCTCTTCTAAAGCTTCTCTCATTGAGAGCTGCATTTTTTATCGTGACGTCATCCCGTGTGATCATAGTCATTCGTCATTTCCATCAAGTATTGCTGCCTCATGAACATTGGCGGGCAATGCAGTCGATACATTCCAAAAAAAAAAAAATTTGCAAGTGCTCTTATCGAGTTGACTGTCAATGACTACGAAACTTATACTTGTTAATATATATTTTTTTTAATCGAATATATCTCCAGTGGAGTTTCGTACGACGCGTCGGTCTTTGTTCTACTTAGTTTTGGCAAACTGGCTTCTTGCGTGAAGTCATTCGCACTCTCTGTGACAATTATATCTTCTTTGCCACAGGCAACCGTGGGCTCAAGTGACCGGGACATGTGCTCGTGATAGCTGGTCGTAGTTTTGGAATCCCTATGATATTCATGAAATGTGCTTGTCAGTATTTGAACCGGGATCAATTTTAGTTCAAGAAATGTACAAGAAATGTACGAGATAGCAACGATTTTAATATTTACTGTATTCAGGATCAATTAATTTTGATAACCTTTTAGTAAATTATCTTTCGTGTGCAGTTTGCGAAATCCAATCGGAGAAGTATCGCGAATTTCCGGCTACTTCCGTGGGAATCAAGTAGTGAGGGCGCTTTTGCACTACCATCGAAGCACGAAAAAATTAAAACTTGCACAGCTGATGTTCAGTTTCCCATGAGTAGAGAAATGGTTTCACCACGCCTTGCGGGGACAAGACTTGCTATCAGTATTCTAGTCTGGTTAATTATTTATTGGATGAATTAACGCGAAAACAACCAAATCATTCCTTAAGCAGGGCCTTATCCACAGACTTTTGTCTATGCCTTGATTTTATTGGTGCTCAACTTTGGCGTTGTCGAATACTTATGCGGCGTTTACAAGAGGGCGATCGTGAATTGGCGGCAGCCGATTTTCCCATTCTGATTGCTGGGTCGACTCTTGCCTTAATCGATAATTATGATTGGTAGCTATTTACACTTGTATACACAATCGGGAAACTATTTTTATTATTTAAGAAAAGATATTCATGCTCGATATTCCACTTGAGCTTTCATATTGCATATCATGAGGTAAGCAAGGCTTATACTTAAAATATTTTTTGTAAACGGTGTATCGAGTTTGTATCAAGATTGTATAAACATTTATGTATTTTTTTATGGGTTTCCTGTCGTTTTCTTCTAAAAAGCATTCTAAAAGTATTTTACAAAAATGTTCGTAAAAACAGATACATTTATATTCGGTAAATATATTTATATATTCACATTTTTTAATCATTTACCTTGTATTTTGTAAGATAATGGAAGTCACGCTAGTTACTGGAATATATTTTTGTTATTTTTATTTTGTGTCTTTGAAAATATCCATGAAATAACAAAATATCTTTTTTGTTAATTTTCAATTAATATTAAAAATATATTTTTTAATGAAAGTCACAAAAAAACGATATATTTGAATAAAACAACGAAATTACATTTTTCTTAGTTTTAAATTGATAGCAAAAATATATTGTTTAATGAAAGTTATAAAAAAATAATCTCAAACGATTACGAAAAATATGTCTGGATTCATCATAAAAGAAAATACAACTAATTTTTGTTAGCGTCCACCAGGTGGCAGTGCCACTATTATAATAATACTAGCTTTTTAGCCCGGCTTCGCCCCGTTTGTGTAAAAAAAAATTATAAAAAAAAATATGACATCATTACAAATGATGACATCATGACTGTAGATGACGTCATTATATGTTTGGAATGTAACACAAATTAAATGTCAACATATTTCTTTGGCAATTGATAGAGTTTAGCTTCTATGCCTACATCTCTTATTCTGCACGCGCGATCTTCACACTGACAATACTATGGTGACAGACTGTCACAGACACATTTTCACTTTCAGAGTCTTGCAACGCTTATGCGTAGCTGTAGTCGTAGCTGTTTATTTTATGGCAACGCTGTTGATGCCGGTAGTTAGTTGTTCCGACCAAAAGTCCTCTTCGTTTTGAAGTTTAATTTATTGGGAATCGCTTGATCTGCCGTTAAAGGTAAGTTATACCATCGAACTGCATATTGGCGACCAGAAATTGGCCATATTCCTTTGTTCGTATTGGCAGTGTCACGGATGCGAATTTGGTGCTGTAGTGTTTCCACCTACCGACGCATGAAGGCGTGTTTCATGCGTCGTTCACTGTAATAATATTATCATTGTTGCAAGTTGGCGGCATCTAGTGTCTTTCGAGCTGTGCGCTCGATCAAGGTGCTAGGCACTGAAGCTTCTTGATTGTGGACTCAGTTGGAACAAAGTTCAGTTTGCATTGCATTTACCGAGAAGGACAAGGTCCGGTACAGCGCCGCGAAAGAGACGAACAGAGTTTTGGCAATTTCCCGACGCTGTACCGGACCTTGTCCTTCTCGTTTTGTTTCGTAGACGTCCTAACTCAACTATTAATTTTATTGCATGTACCATTGGATATGTCAATTTTTTAGGTGTCATCTGTCCACACAAATACCAGCTTATTTTTTCCTAGTCTAATCTCAAAATGCAAGGTATTCGAGGACCATCGTATCCCAATCCTACCATGGGTCTGATTGGGCGGATGACTGCCCCTGGAATGCTGGCCTCGCAACAAGGTAGGTGTTCGTCATCAGTACATTGGTTATGGCAGCAGGCTGCTGTGCGGGCGGTCCCGGGTTCGATTCCCGGCGCTGGCTCTTGTTTATTCGATCCTGGGGTACTTGTGGCAACACCCCTAATAGCCGATGCCTTGGTTGAGGCTAAGGGGTGGCTAATTCCTCCTTAGCTGTTTATCTTGAAGGCACGCGTATATTCCACTGACTATTGCACTATTTGGTTGTGAAGAACACTGTGCTGACAAGAAGGGTACTTTACCATTTCATTGGTTCGAAAATATACATGCGCGACATGAGAAGCACGTGATATGAATATGTGCTTTTCGCAAACTGTGAAATTCTATAATATTTACAAATATCTCGTAATTCAAGTCTAAAAAGTTGTCTGAGCGGTTCCCGAATAAATCGTTATTTTTCCCTTACGTCACATAAAATTAATTTTCATTCTCCAGACGACTAAATTTTATAAAGCCACCTTATGCGAATGGCGAGTTGAATAACATTGACGAATGAAGGCGCCTGATGCATTATTTATTTTTCTTTACCACCAGGCGGCGTTCAGACTCCCCAACAACCGTCTGGGGGAAGCAGTGGTGGTAGTGGCGGTGGCGTGGGTGTCGGCGGCGGTGTCCAACCGCAGAAGGAAATGAACACGGCCTCCCTTTGCCGACTGGGCCAAGAGACCGTGCAAGATATCGTCAACAAGACCACCGAGCTCTTCCAGCTGTTGAAATTGGCTCAGGTAGGCGAGCATCCAAAACTGATCGAAAAGTTATGCTAGTCTGGTATAAACAAATAAATATCTAAAATAAATATAACGAAGAAACCAGGACAAGACTGGGGATAATATCTCCCAATCTCACATATCTCCCAAGAGACACGAGGGTGCAGTATTCCTGTAGTGCACTAGGCGCTACGGTGAATTTAAAAAAAAA
>JAUJYS010003090.1:0-13647 GCA_033995665.1 Melogona broelemanni | reverse complement strand
CCTGCGCCGGGAATCGAACCCGGGACCATCCGCTTTGTAGTCGATGACCATAGCCACTGAACCACGGAGGCCGCGCTAGGAGAAAAAAATAAGCGATGTTTCCATCAACTTTACGATCGAAAATAACAAAAACGACTCAACCGAATAACAATTTTTTTTATTATGTTGTTATGGTAATGTCAGATAGGGGCGTTTTCTCCCCGGGATAGAATAAGCGAAAATCCGCGCCAGGAATCGAACCCTGGTCCGCCGGATCGCACCAGGTCGAAATACCGCATGTGTCCACTCGTACGATATTTACGTCCTCACGGTAGCCTTCAATTTCACGTGCGGATATTAAAAAAAATTATTGGTGCTGCCATCTTGTCTGAAATATTATCAGTATCTAGGTCTCTATCACTACTTATCAATCAAGTTTCGTCTATACGCATTCGCCCATGTTTATGTATACTCAAGATTCTAACATATTGATTCAATTTGCCTGCCACTAACCACGAACCCCTGTTTTGTTCTTTCCCTCGGTGCTTCTCCCGCAGGACGGCTGCCGGGCCAAGATGAAGGCAACCGTGAGCCCCTCCGCCGACGGCCCTCCAAAAGCATGTCCGACTTATCCCGGCTGGACGACGGCGACGTGGACGGCGAGGAGGACGACGACGACGACGACACCTGCCGACAACGCCGCCGGACCGCCCGCGTCGACCGCAGCGTCGATTCCGATGACGAGGGGGGAGACGGCGGCGAAACCGCCGGACCGTCCCGTAGTGGCGGTGGTGGTGCCGCGGCCACCGCTTCGCCCTCCGGTTCCCCCTCGCATCAACACCACGAACCTCGTACCTACTGGCGCCGCAAGGGCCACCAGATCACCAGCTGGTGGTCGAATCTGAAGAAGTTTGCGCCGCAGCGGCGCGCCCGGAGCCGCAGTAAAGACCGCAGTAAATCGGCCGGAAGTGACGGTAGCGGTGGTGGGCGGGATGGCAGTTCGGGAAGTGGCGGGGCGGCCCGCGGCGCTAAGAATAAGAAACAGCCGAAGGACGGCGGCGCGGCGGGCGGCAGGCTCAGCAACAGTCACCCGGATGTGTCCCGCATGTTGGAGGGGTACGTGGAGGCGTTTAAGGAGGGTTCGCATTCGGCCAGTGCTTCGTTGACCTCCTCGCCAAAGAGGATGCTGGAATTGCCGGCCACGCCGGCTGGAAGTCCGTTTTTGGGCTGCGGACGTCGGTACCGTCGCCCTTCCTCCACCGGCGCTTCCTCGGCCGCTACCGACACCATGTCTACTACCGGGCGACTGTCGGCCGAACCGGGGTCGGTGGCCGAGCACAGCGGCGCCAGGGATCAGATGGACGGTGAGCTGGCGATGCCGCCGGCTAGCGAGGACGGATTCGCCGATACAGCGGTAAGCGAACCACCTACTTCTTATTCGGTTTTTATTGCTGACGTCAAAATTGCTACCCGTTTCACGGTCTGTTTTAACTCCCATATGGGGCCACAATATTATATTACTTTTTTCGGAAATGGGAATGGCGTATTACTTTGGTCCAAATTTCTTTTTTTTTTGTTATGGTTTATTTCCGATAAAAAAAAAGAATTTCAAACAAAGCATTAAATTAAATAGATGTGATCGGTTTAATGCCAGCTGCTTGCAGCGTGCCTGATACGAATGAACAAAATATTTTAGTATCCGGTAAAGCGTATATCTGGAATTTTGTTTAGTCAATGTAACGTGTTTACAAAACGTAAAATTATTTGAATTACATTTAAAAATCGCTAGCGTAGCACATTGAACGACCAATGAAATATTTTTAACGACTAAAGGGACCTTTTAAATACCGTAATACGTTTGACGGTCATTAAACATGTTAATGTTTTTTTTTAAATATTTGTTTGCTGGACTCGCACAGAGTGTCGTTCGTCTCAATTTCATCAGGGGGGGGAGAGGTTTTGTTGTGGGTTGAATTGACCAATGAGTGTGCAAAAATAAAACGAAAAAAAGATTTCCGAAACTTAGTGGTAGTTTTCTGTAATTTCAAAGTAATCGTAGATCGATTTTAGTGTACGATCAGGCAGGCAGTATCAGTACAGGCAGGTCACATCAGTTCGCATCTCGCTATAATTTCCTGTAAGGCTGCACGAAAATACTACGTGTACGTTGGCGCTTGAAGTGTAACCGCTTTTCGCTCGTACAAATTAGGGAAACAGGCAACTTTATAACAAGACTATGATACCTCAGTACCTATGCTTTCCGTATTATACAAATATCGTTTATTATACACGTACATCTTTATGAATATACGGGTCCGTAAATCGCAATTTGACGAATCGAGTTCAGTTTTTACTTTGCGGTTTTACGATTCGTCATGTGCGAACCGATCGAACACCGTCGAAATGCGTTCGAGCCGAGAAAAGTGCTACGCGATGCGGCAACACCGCCTCAATTTCCTCGCCTTCGCACCTTCTGTTGCGGGACGCGCTTCGCCGAACAACGAACTGTAATAACGCATGAATGGGAATGCCGTTATTGTTCCTACAGCCACGTATTTCCCTCCCAAATGAAATAAGAATATAAAATCGTTCCCTCGCGACTATCGCTGTATTTATTTTTACAGGTGACATTAAACGTCCCCGCGCCTATATGCTAGAACACAATGCTCGCGCGACGTCATTGAGCAGAACCTCGATCTGTTGCCGGTATATGCTCATCATTTTCGCGACAAAGGCGAGTTTGGAATTCTCGCTTATTGATCCGTTACGCGCGCTACTACAATGGGCGACGCCGGTACTTCTATTATCGAAACGCCGGACAACGTATACGCTATCGGTGGGCGGTGTATTTTTTATTTTTCCAAGCGGCACATCCGTCCTCGGTCCTATCAGACGTGCAGGGCTAGTCCAATTATTGGCGACCAATTTATCAAATTACTTCTCGTATTAGGGCCGACGTTGTCGCTGGCAACGACAGATTTTGTCGGGCGAACCGCGCCTGATTACTGGCACGTTATTTTTTTTTCCTTCGCTTTTTTTTTCTCTCTATAATAAGAATTGAATTGGCGAGATTACTTTTTTCATAGAGTGATTTTTTATTGAGCCGGATTGTCCTTAAAGTTTACTAAACCACTATTGATTTTTTTCACCTTTAGTTTGACAGAAATTCAGTGCGATATGTGTAGTTAAAATTTTAAACTAAGTTTAAAAAAAAAATATATTTCTTATTTATATCGCCTATGCACTGGGCATTATACGAGTAGAAATGCATGTTCATTTAGTTATTCAAAGTATAGGGTTTATACTCACATGGAAAGTCAGAGAAATTAATTTTGGTCAGAAATAAGCCAGGGAAAATCGCTCGAAATATGGAAAAGTGAAGAAAAGTTAGGGAAAATAATGTGCAAAAATTGAATTACGTGTTACTGTGTTGTTTTTTTTAATTCGCGCTGGGAGCACTATTTTTTATTTGTCTATGCATTAATACTTGCAAATTACAACATCCCCACTTTTATGTTAGGAAAAATATATGGCAACTGCAATTTAATCTAAAAGAAAAGTCAGGGAAAAGTTTGATTTTAGTCAGGGAAAGTCAGCAAAATTGATTTTTCGTATGAACTATGTACTAGCGTATATGCTACCTTTTCGTAGAAACTGTTTCATAGACCACCTGGCAAAGCGTCTGAAAAGCTTTTGTTTTGCGTGCATGCAAACCATTATACTGTATTATTCCAAGTATGGCCATTACAATAATTGCTTCGTATGCAATAAAAATATGGCCGTTTGGGTTTAGATGCATAATCAGTACTCACCCAATTACTCCGTTTTATTAATACATGCTTTCATTAGCGTGTTTATCTAAGACTGGTAAAAATTGTTTGCGTGTAGGCTCCAAATCATCAACATCGTAAACAGCTAATTGTCTTGGGATTAATTATCTGATAGAAGACGGTGACTATTAATCAGATAGAATGATGCAATATATAGATTGGACCGTAGTTATGCAATAAAAGTCTAAATCATTTATGTTATTGGACGAACGAGAACTTATATTACCTCTTTCAAAAATCCAGTTTCTTTAAAAAGTTGAAAGCGTGTTTTTTCGATTGCTAGTGCACCAACCTAACCGCAATCACAGAACCTAAACTTTTTATATGGTCTGGTTGCGCTATTCATACGATATTCATTACAAATTCGAAAGTGATGCGCGTAGAGTCTTTTTTTCATCGAATGAGTGTGCAACATTTTTTTTTTCTTATGCTTGTATCTATAATGCATCCCCCCCACACACACACTGAAGCCGTACCAGATTACTAGGATTGACACAAGTGGTTTTCTCCCTTTGTATTGTGAAAGACACTTTCGGTGATTTTTCTCATTCTTTGTTCCGTTTGCTTGGGCAAACGCGCTTTCCATTTTTCCTCCCAAGTCCTTGGATCCAACATTTCAGTTGTCCGACTGCTTGCCTGAGCTGAAAAATAAATCGAAATGACTGTACGATCGACCTATAGCATTATTTTTTAAACCAGATTGCACTCGATGAATCATTAAGCTGAAGTACGGCCGCACAATCATTTATTCAATAATTATCCGTATTTCGATATTCATATTTAAATAGAAAATGTAAAAAAAAAAAAAAGTAAATTGTTGATTAATATAATCATACGATTTTCTGTTCTTTATATTTTTCCGTAACATCAATTTTTCCGTTGCTTGAAAAAATAATATTACAAAATCATTCTTAAAAAATAGTGAAAAAAGATTGGTATGGCAATTGTTCTCAGGAGATTCAAAGGCAGTGCCGCGTAGTGTGATTCAATTTCTTGGTGGTCTATTTTGTTTGTTGTTGTGTCACATTCTCTTGTCGCCGATGAGAACGCCCAAATAGTCCAATAGCCCTCTCTTTCGAGTGGGCCTGCCCTTTGAATGATGAAACATTTCCAAGGAAATACGAATTGAGCCAATAGAAGAGACAATGATTTGACCATATGAATAACTTGATAACATTCACAGCGTTATATTTATATTTTTTTATTCAACACGGCGCAAAATTCTTAAAGTTGGGAATAACAAAAACGTACAGTGTGTCCAATTGTACTCTAATGTTGTCAAAACCTCAACGACAATGCAAATAAGATATTTGCAGTAGTCTCGGGTATGGTTATACACGAGTATAGGTGACATCGCCAACTAGATATTTCTTTGGCTCGGCCGATGCGAATTGCCGATGTCGCCGCATCATCATTGAGACGGTACCGCATTGCTATCCGAGCGTCTCTAATGTGGTGGAAACGGTCCAAATGGCCAGATTTTTCTCCGCGACTGTAGCGAGCTTATCGCCCCAGCCAGAAGAAAAACCTGCGTACTTTTTGCGATTTCCCGCGGACGACCATCACGGAGCGTTCCGCCTAAACGGTTCGTCGAGAGTTTCTGGAGCGCGCGAGGAAGAGCGCTTCCAGTTGGCTCGTCCTTGACACTTGCGCCCGACATACACTCACACAGCTCTCTATTCAAATGAGCCCACGTCCCTTTTACATCCATCCGCCGTATATCCAATGTCGTACAGTGAGTAGGCTCATGGCGCATATATCCAGCATCTTGCCGCACGACAATAACTCTTTCCAACAATGAACCGCTATGAGGACAAATAGCAAACATTTATGTCGGCGTGCTCCCGCACTTTTAATCTCATTTTGTAAGACCTCGCATCTTTTGGATTTGTCATGGTTTTTGTTTACTATACGGTCTCGGGTTATTACAGTATTTAACGTTACGTATTAAATTATTCGGTTATGTCGAACTTAGTTTCGAAAGTTTCCGTTTTATACTCCTTGTTTATCCGTAATGGCCAATTGGAGAATTATTCAAAGATTCTAACTTTCTACTTTGCCATTCGTAAGCCACGCGTGCTTCGAATATGAGTGCTGTTTACTATTGATGATACATTTTGAAAGGGAACTTGTGCATTATATTTTATTTCGTAGTTTAATATTTAATTGAGGAAACTTTTCTTTTTAAAAAATAGTAGCAAATGCTTACCCTATTTGTCGTCTAATGAAACTATCGGCCAATTGTTTTATATTTTTTATTGACAATCAATGATCATCAACACTGAAAAGAATATTACAACAGGAAATTGTGTACCTTTCTAATCGCTTGAGGAATTGTGGAGGGGCACATTTTTACCACTACTTCGGTTATGAATAACGAAATCCCGAGGCGGGAATCGAACCCGGGAATCGGCGGCCACATTGCGACTGCTCTACCACTGAATTACGGCGACCGGATCCCAAATTGCATCAATTTAACAAGTATTAAATGCCCCCAATATAAAGTATGATAACAGCAATTACTGGTAACTGGTGATAAGGCGATGCGCAAATTCCATTGTGTGTCATACTTGTGTATAAACAGTAACATAAACTCGATTAAAGTTCTGATTGGTATTTGTGCTTATTGCTCCAATACCACCAACAAACAAGTCTGAGTCGTTCGTTCGCATGAGACTTTTTCATGACGTTTTTGCATGGCGCTTTACACTAGTGCAGACGTGCATATGCGCAGTAGACGAAGTTTAAAGCCGTGTTGTATGGAAGCAATTAACGTTCCCCAAATTCCTTTTCGCATTTTTCGATTAATCACCAGTGGTACCCTATCGATTCCGCTCGTCCTTGTAAATTCCAGCGTGCGTTGGGGACTATGTCCGCCTGAAGCACGATTCTATAAATTAGGCTACATTAAAGGATATCTGATTCCATTTTAGAGACGCATATTCTTATCATTTTTCGTAAGAGAAGCTTGCATTCTCAGTATACATGTACCGTGCAATATACAGTGGATATTGGAAAAGTTACTACTACGTAACAATTCCGATTAAAATATGTGAAAAAGGTAAACAAAATTTATTACGGACGTACATTCTCGATACATGTGCATAAATAATGAGTGTGTAAACTTATTTTCCAGTCGCGGAAAATTTAATTGATGTATCAATAAAAAGCACACCGCCAAAAAATGCAGATTGCCGATCGTTAATTAAATTTTCGCATGCTAATCTCAGGATGACAATGTATATTTCAATAGTTCCAACTCATCCTCGTCTAATGTTGCCAGCAGGAGTCTGATGGGATTGCGCAGTCAGAAATGATTGTATTCCACTTTTAACCATTGGGGCGCACTGTCAATCCTCGCTCGTGCTAAATTCGTAATATTATTTTGTCAGGCATTAGTGTAATAATACTGACGACGGCTTCTGCTGCTTCAAACGCCCTAAAGTTAAAAAAAAGCGGTTCATGAAGCATTTGGCTCTACATGTCACCACGCACCAATTATAAGGATCGATCGCTTGCCATCTTAAACCACTCCCATTCATTACTCGATGTAAAGTTATGCAACCAGTATTGGGCGCGCTCAGAAAAATAAATTGATTTTAGAAGGTGGCGCGACAAAAGAATGTTTCGGAAAAGATGTTCCTATTGGCATTTTAGGGAGAGTAAAACTTTAGAGAAAGTAAGACAACGTTCACTAAACAAAAAAATCTGAAAGTATTAAGTTGTTGGCTCGCAAAGAGACCAAACAAATTGTTTCTAACTCTGTTATATTTATTGTGTATAAAGTAAACAAGCAATATGCATGTAAAATGCTATTGTAAAACATACACGTAAAGTGTGCGATGTGCGGTTTGTACGCTTTTACCATTTAAATCGAGTGTAGTAAGCGACCAAATTTGATGCTCCATTAGTTTGATTATCTTCTGGGCTTGTACAATTTGCACAATTTTCTCACCAGCACCTCATTCTACCCACTGTCTTTCTAATTTGCGCACATTGTACGAGTCATTAGTGTTGCCTCTCCAGAGCGAGACATGTCTTTTTTCTAGCCGGAAGCTGCTTTGGGGCATGATGCCAACATTTTTCCGTACGTCGACTCGCAGCGATGCTATAAATTAACTCTAGTACAGGGTGACATACTATATCGCGTACATATGGAGCCAACATATATATCTTTGGCGTTATAGTCCTCTATACTCGATTTGCAAGGATGCTTGCAAAAATGTTCCAAAAATGAGTTGAAAAGAATCTCAAACGGTATTGCCTCTTGCTTTCTTTCTAACTGTATTTAGATTTTTTAAAAGTGACTATTAGCAAATAATTTCTATATTTTTCAAAAACCGTAATAACACGGAGCGCCTAACACATCACAAATCTCGAAAATGAAAAAAATATTCGATTATTAGTAGAAATGTCAATAGTACAGCTCGATTCCAATTTCAGTAATCACGTCCTTTAGATTTTCTGGGGATAATCGATATATCGATTTGTCGATGTCACTGATCGAGAATATACGGACATAGATGTATAACGTTTTTGCTTTTTGTTTTAACTTTGATTTGATGGTGAATCTTGTTAGTGTCTTGTTCTCAAGAACATTGTCTGCCACGCATGATTGCTCGTAAAAGGTGTTATGCGGGAAAGCAAAGTGGGGAGCTTTTGATAACGGCGCAGCTGCGATGGTTATGCGCCGACTGAGTACGTCTGGAAAGGATGTGCCGGGAGTGGTGACAAAGCTTTCGAGGTGACGTATATGAAGATCGTCATTGGATAGTTTATGAAATGATGTAAGAGATTCTCGCCATGAATGACACGTGTTACATTGGGGCAATGGCACCATACTCGCTGTCACCTTAAGATTCGTTCGAAAGTACGCACCGATGGCTCAGTGGGTATGGTAACATCCTACGAAGCCGACGGTCCAGGGTTCCATTCCCGGCGCAGGCTTTCGTTTATTCGTTAGCCTGGGGTACTGGCGTCACCCCTGAGCTTCCATTAGGGATTCTAGAGCTTAGGGGTGGATCCCCGGCAGCCTGGCTATTCCTGCTGCCATTCCCCTTCCCTTCCCTGCCCCTCACTTATCTCTATAGAGACACGAGGGTGCAGTAGTCCTGTGGTGCACTAGGCATTACGGTGATTAGAAAGAAAAAAAAGATTGCTGAGAATTTTGTTTCAATTGTTTAAATGGTACATTGTACATATGCATTTAATTGAATTACATGTTCTGAATGATTGAATCATTATTTTGGATCGTCTTTGAGACTAGCAGTAGTTCAATTTCAATTAATTAATTACAATAAGACACTTAAAAATTAACGAATTATACTAAGACACTTAAAAATTAACGAATTACACTAAGACACTTGAAAATGGATTAATTACACTACGACAATTGAAAATGAATTACTGTATAAAATAAATAAAAGCGTTCACATAAAAATGGACTTTAAATCATTAAAAAGTATACAGAAAAAATGGTGTAGCTTGAAAACGAATACGTTTTTGGAGGTTTTTAGTTTGTAGTTGAAATATTTGAAGTATCGCCAAAAAGTCATGTCAGAACATCGCCTAACGCTTTATGCAGTGTAACGTTTTTAATAAAGATGGGACAGATCGATTTGTGCCGCATGAAATGCCGCGCTTATTGCAATTATTCTAAAAAAGCAACGAATTTAAATAAAGTTGTGTTTCGTACCGATTGACAATAACTCAATTGAAAATTCATCAATTCGTATGCTAAGTGGCGCCCATGATTACGCATTTCCGTAGGACGGTCTCTCCGCCGTTCGGTGTGACTTGAGTTGTACGAGGCCGTCTATCGGGGGATCTTCGGCGGCGTTCTCTCGAGAGGTTCGCCTCTCGTGCCGTCGTGTTGGCCCGATCAGCACTTTTCACTGCGCTTCCTCTATGCTCCATGCTCCGGAGACCCCCTCGTCTAGAACAAACGTGCTTGTTGCCCACTCGCGACAATGGCAAAATGCATTTGTTCCGTTTTATTTATCGTTGCCTCGCAATGCGACGCCGGATTTATTGTCATCATGGTCTTTCATTTTGAATGCAAGGTTGGGCGAATTGATAATTGTAAACCAAGATAATTGTGCACCGTCTAGCCGTAGGTCTCAGGAGGATGTCCAGACCCCGAGTGTAGTGCGAGACAGAATGACGCTAGAGTCTAGCGTCAAGACTGGCCCACACCTGCCAACTGCGTTGTTCTGGCCGAGCGTCAGCATGGCTGCGTTCAGGAATGTGAAATCGTCCGATCAAATGAGCGACTATGATCTGACCTAAAACATTTTTATCCGATTAAACTCTAGAACTCCAATTGGTTTTGCGCATCAATCGTGATTGCGTGGTTTTTTGTGGAAATTTATTTGGCTTAACATAGGCACTTGAACATCCCCTGGAAACCAAGGATTGATATTGGTGGACATCGGAACCAAATTCCTAGAATTTTTATGAGACCGTATAGCTAAATCATGAAGCTTTAGTCGCTCGTCGCAGCATCGGGCAATCGTATGTCGGTTTCCGCTGCGCAAGCGTTTTCCGATAATTAGCCCATTTTGTATTAACCGTTTATAGATTAATTTTCGATCGAAATAGTTTGCTCAAGATATATTTTAAGTCCGGATTTTTCGTTTCGGGTGACTTTTAGTTGAAATACCGGTAGGCATATCAATTTTTATCCTCTTCTATTAAATATTTGCTTGACCATGACTATGCTTGTGGTCATTCGTGGTGGGTTGTGTGCATTTGTGTTTTATTAAATATTTCTTCAGTGGTCTTTCAATTATTAAAAAACAATCATCTTTCTGTATCAATTTTTGATCAACATGATCAACATGATCAATTTTTATTAATACCACATATTCGATTGGTGGAATGGCAGGTGTCTGTCTTCAATTACTCTATTAATTGTGAAGGTGATTGTATGTGAATATAAGAATACAATTTTTGCTAACGAAGTGGCACACGAGATATGTCTTACTTGTTATTCCATTATTCATGTTATTTTCCTTAATTAAATTGAATAAAGTGTCCCACTTTTCAAACAAAGAAGGCAATTGAGAGCTTTCATATATTTTTTTTTACATTTGAAATGGGGATATAGTTTTATAAACGTTTATAAATTCTCCGTTTATGAAGTTCGTCGTAGCTCAGCCCTCCGGTGCGGTCTCGCATTTATTCGATCCTGGGTACCGTTGAAAATGTGTTTCACACCTATTGTCATAGCAAAACGAGGGGTACAGAACACCTGTACTGATATTCAATACAGGGATTGGAAACTGAAAAAGTACCGTCAGATTTTTTTCGACTTGAGAGTGAGTTTCCGAACTCGACCGAGCACGTGGATTCAAAGCGCTGATGGCGCGGGTCGGCCGGTCTCGGCGTAATGGCCCGCGAGATAGACGGCAGGAAAAGTGGCGCATTGCAATCGATAAATTGCTCCCCCGTTTGCGGGTCGGCGCATGCGCACCAATTCTGCTCGTTCCCGACTTTCCCGGCAATTGCGCCGCGTGTCCCGTGCCGGCAAACCCCGCTTCAAACTAAAGCAGCGCCGTCTAGTTGCGATTGCACGATATACACAAATTGTAATCGGCACTGTTGCATCGCCTGGCTGATACTAGATGGCAGCACTTGGATATTAGTCCAGATAACTCGATCCGTATCCTTTTTCCAATGACAACCCGCTGCACGCCTCCACCACACGAAAATCAACATTTTCCATTACGGCAAAAGGTTAAAACGATTCATATAAGCATCACGAACTTATATTTCTCCACATTACCCTTACAGGCGGGCTGCAAAAAAAATTGTCTAGCATCCTCGTTGGACCACAAGTCACTTAAAACTGTTGGACTCGTCATAACCCATTCGGTATTTCAACCGGTTGCGGTGCGGCTGGGTCCCGGGTTCGATTCCCAGCGTGGGCTCTCGTTTATTCGATCTTGGGTTGCGATATGATTCTCCAATATTGTATAATATGGCGCAGGAGAGGTACACAGTTTACTGTACATTGTAGTGTTAGGAAATAATAGTAATCTAAAAATAAAAAATAAAAACTCAATTATGGGTTCGTATTTTGTCGAATGTTCCTCGTTACTTTGTAGATGATAGCGATACTCGATTACGTCACGTGGTTTCATATATAGTTCAATGATGAAGGTGGTGTTAGCTCGTAAGCGACCGGATTATGTGGTATATTGGAGATTGTGGACGCAATTTCCGCCGGTCGCGACAGTGTTCCATGGTTCTAAGTTGATGATAAATCGGCGGCTGCTGCGTGGCTTGCTCGTTGATTTCCTATATCTTCCTAAGACTTGGCGTTTAGGAGCATTACCTGATTTCTAAATTCTCGATTAAATTCGAGCAAGATTCAAACTTAATAGTTGCAGGATATGACGTCATACATTAAAATGGTACTTGCTTACCTAAGTCGACTTTAGGCACTTTCTGCATGAATAGACATACGACGCTACGTTATAAGGAGAAAAAGTGATTTTAATAAAGCTTTTTTCTATCCTTTTTTTTTAAATATTCGAGTCCCGTACACAATTTTTTTTTTTTAGTTTAATAAGTCTTTCGCTCGTATCTCGCTGTATATCGCTGCTACAGGAAATTATTAGTCTTACAAGTATATATCATCAAGTATTTTCAGAGTCAGCAATTGTGGGCTCTTGAAAGCAAGAGAGTGTCTAAGGTTATTCGCCATTTTATTTTCTCAGATTGGTTTGTAATATTTGAAAATCAGAGCACGTTTATACTGGAATATCGCGCCCGATCGGTATCGGATTATAATTGTGTAGGCTGATCACGTCGCTGCCATCACAATTGAAAGGTGAGGCCCACGGAAACGGTAGTTCACACCAAACATGAACGCGTACGCGAACAATAATGCGATACAAGAATTTCACGCATAAAAAAGAACAGTGACTGATGTCGGTATCTGGCGGTCGTAATTTAATTCAAAATGTACAATGAGCGCAGCAAATTATTGGTTAACCCCATCAAAAATATTCTCAAAAATAGTATTATAGTAGGAGTAAATATACCACGATTAGGTTTATGATTAAAAAATATTCTGGTTGTATATAATGTTGTTTTTTTAAATAATAGTATATATTGCGTTTTAGTTTTTATTGGTTCAATTGGACTGTGTAATTGTATCTATTTCATTTCGCGATCATCTGGTGCAAGTTTGAAAATTGAATTGTTAAAGGCATAAATAATATGTCAAGCTAAAGTAAATATACCTTGCACTTGCCATTTTCAAATCGATCTTACAGCATTGTGCCCTTCTGCGACGACCAAATAAATAACCAATAATTTAACTAGTTTTCATATGCAGTTCGTACCGCGCTACCGAATCATGAAATTTGTACATGGTCGCCTTGTAGATATCCTATTAGGACCATCGGTCTTCGTGCGATGGCTGAAAAATTGAAAGGTTCTAAAAACATTTAGGGCAATACGTAATTAACATACGATTGGATTTGTGCTTTATCTAATCTTGCTTTATGCTGCGTTGACACTTCGATGAAGCTGGTTTCCAATTGACATGGATTTGACGCATTTGCCAGAACGTGGTGTTTAATTAATACGTTGGTCTACTAGTGAAACTGATGCAATTATTTGCAAAAAGTCCAAAATGGGTGTACAGTAACGTGATGTTCACTAAAGTTACTAATTACCGTCGTGTCGTTACCGACTCCTAGTGACACTATAAACAAAAGCTCGCCAATGTTACGCCTCCCGCAGCTGTAACATACCGATGGCTCAGTGGGTATGGCAACATCCTACGAAGCCGACGGTCCCGGGTTCGATTCCCGGCGCAGGCTTT
>JAUJYS010003089.1:0-13648 GCA_033995665.1 Melogona broelemanni | reverse complement strand
ATTTTCGAAAACCTCGTGTACTTTCGTGGACATTTTCGAGAAAATCCCACGTCTCTTGTTCGTTAGGGGCTTTTCCTTTTTTTTTTTTTTTTGAACTGTTAAAGCAAAGCATCAGTCTTAAAAGCCACCCAGTGAGTAACGTGTACTTAACATGGCACAGACGCGGGGCCCAAGGACGCGGCTACGAATTTCTCTAGCCCAAAAAATTCTGGATATCTCCGTCCGAAATTGAACCAGCCTCAGTTACGGTTTGGCTGATTTTAAATCCATCGGGCATTTAAAATAAATGAGCATTTAAAATAAAGGTCAATTTATGGTGTCCCATTACCTTTGTCTTGTGACTGGACACATAACCTCCCAACTCCAGTTTTCGGATTTTAGAATTTACCTTTCACAATCAAATAGGTTTTCGTGATTATGAATCCATTTATTTTTTTACTTTTAACTCGTAACTGTCGGATAGTATTGATAAAAAATCTATTTTTTTGAATCACATAGATTGAGCGTTAAATATTTCTATTTGTTAACCGTTTATGATATCAATTTCAATATATATATATATATATATATATTTTTAAATAACCATTACGTCGTACTCCAGGGAATAACGACGGATTCAACGAGGATACAAATGGATCCAAATTATACCCCGCCGCACCAACAACAAACTTCACCGTATCATATGTACACACCCCAGCAGCAGCAGCAGCAGCAGCAACAACAACAACAACAGCACCAGTCATTGGGCGTTAACTCCAACTCGGACTCGTCCAACGTAAGCGCGAAAAATATTGGCTCGAAAAATTGCCTTTTTTGCTTTCTAGATTTGTATTCGTAATATTCCTGTTCGGATCTGATATTGTCCACTAATCAACCGTTTCATGTTTTTCATTCCGCGGCACAGACCCACATGACTTACCGTAGTAACAGCCCTGCGGAAACATCGTACAGCGCGCCTCAATCGCCCGTGTCACAGACGTTGTCGCCCGTCAGCTCGCCTGGCCTCGGACCGCCGAACAAGGACCCGTTTACGGACCAAGGCGGTTATTACGTCCAGTCCAATGCACAGACCAAAGCATTACAAGAACATTTCCAACATTTCAATATGGTCAGTCAACTCTCTTATTTTTTGACTGTTTTTTTTTTGGATCAAAATTTAATTCATTTTAAAATGTGGTTTTTTAATCTTGAAAATGTTATGTGGGGAGGGGGAAAGTGTGTGTTTAAACATTTTAATTTAATTTTTTATTTTAAAGAAAAAGGTGTCTTTTTTCATTTATTTATAGAGGTGTTGTCTAGTTTATGATTCTGTTTTGTTAGGCCACACACACACTTAAGATGAAATCCGTTTCAGTGCAATTCATAGGTTTTTCTTTTTCCTCTCAAGGTTGATACACCCCCAGCATCATCAGTTGGAAATATATTCCTTTCCGATGTCAATAGTTTACAGTATTCACAGGTATAGGACCACCCCATTGGACACATTATAGAATGCTTTTCTTACTTAGGCTTTTTTGTTTTGTTATCACAATTATTATTTCCGACGCTGCGGGATAATGGCTCTCATTTCTTTGCCACACGGTCACAAAGAAAAACGACGAGAGTCTATGATTCGATTGTTCCAGATGTCTTGATTAAATTCGCAACTCGCTCGATTATTCTTGAGCAGTTTGTTGTGCAGCAATGTGAAACACTTTCGAAGTTTTACAATAAGCTATGAAAGCGAAGTGATCCGAATGGCAGATGACAAGTGTTGTTCGCACCAAAACTGAGAATAGTGTTGCAGTCGGTTAGGACGAGACGTAACTGTATAAAGAACATTGTAGAGTTTAGAAACTAGGACACTTGGTTTCAAGATGCTTAATTTCACGGGGCAAATAACTACGCAATAGTCGCTTGTGGTGTTAATCACCAAGTGCCGAATTTCTATGTTGTCAATGTTGCCTTTGCAAAATAATGGAATTTTCTATTTCGCAGGTTCAAAATGTCGGTCTCATGGATGGACGAGATCACCTGGATGGCAATTACTACGGCACACTGGATCAGTATTCTCACGTTCAATCCAACAGCATGTCCTCGCCTGGCGGAAGGCACAACCAACCAACCACCCCCCAAACGCCGCAGACTCCTAGCAGCATACCAAATATAATCCTAACAGGTGAGCCTCTCTTTCTATCTTTTGTACTGTTTTGTTAAGTAGGCTTGTCAACGTACTTGACTGAAAGTTACACCAGGTGGCGACCTGGCATTTCGAAATTTGATCCAGCCTAGAGTTCTGAAATATGTAGAGATCTTTAACGTATACCTAACAATGTACAGGCACGGATTCACTTCCATTTCGAAGGAAAGTAGGAATTTTTGTCGCCAGAAAAATTCCGGAGATCTCGGTCGAGAATTGAACTTTTGATCACGGGCATAGATGGCGAGAATGCAATCCACTATGCCACTCATACCTATCTAGTATTCCGGATATTGCCTCACAATTAGAATAAATGAAAATTTAATTTAGTTACAACAAACTAGTCGAATTTAATGTGATAGTAGACACTTTTTGTCAATCAGATATAGAAAAAGTAGTTAAGCTAAGGTGGGTTAGCACGTCGAGATGAATGTTAAAATAAATGAAAATTTAGATAATTATAGCCAACTATTTGAATTGAATGTGATAGTAAAATTCATAATTATGTATTTGGCACGCGGGTGCTTTCAAATGTCGTTCATTCACTGGTCTAATAACAGATGTTTTTTGTGCACGTGTGTGGCGTTTCGCTCAACAGACTTCTCCTGCGCTCCCGGTGGTGACGATCCGATGGACCGGCAAGCGTTCTCGAAGGACCTCGGCTCGGCCATGGCCAGCATCGCCAGCATGTCCGAGTCGTTCGACTCTGACCTGTTCGTGACGGACGATCTCAAAGCGGGGCTGGTTCCCATTGACTTTGACGGACTCCAAATGCTGACCGACCCCGACATGGTCACCGATTCGGCCACGGAGGACTCGTTTCGCTTGGACCGGCTCTAAGTGGGGGTCGTCGTTGAAAGCGAGGAGAGGAGGGGGTCCGCTCCACTATCGCATACTCCCCCTCCACCTCTTACACATAATATGACGACGCCACGAGGATTTTTCGGTGAATCGGATTGTGCTCCGGTCTAGACGTGGTGGCGGGGGTGAGCCCTCTGCTCTTCGGCGGCAGGTAAACAACGGGGAAAGTGTGTGTTGTTGTGGCGGTGGTCTTCGGCCGATCGTGGAAGTGACGGCCGTGGTGAGTATATAGATATATATGTATATTGGTGAGAAGAAATTTATAGCGAAAAGAGCTACAGTTTTAACGGAGGATGGCGGCGAACGATGCTCGGATGCGAAGAGGCGGCAAAAACAGTCACCACACGCGAGCAAAGTTAAATTCTCAGCCCATTTAAACAGTTGTATCATTGTATATGTATGTACATATTTTCACATCATTCGGCTTCTCTGTCTTATTATTATTATTCATTATTATTCGTGTACCATATTTTTTTTCGCTGTCCAAATGTCTCTTTCCACTCGCCTGCCTTCCCTTTCCCACGATCTCCTCCCATATTGTCATCCTTCCATCTTGATAGTCCATTCCGTCACTCGAACCAATTTGCGAACGTCGAACGAGACGTGCGTGTTTCTATTTCTCCATCTACATTTGTTTTTATCTCTCTTTGTCCTGGTTCCGCCCCCTCCTTGTCCTTCTCTCCTTTCGAGTAGGTCATGTGACCACGCACACGTTTTGGTAGTACGTGCGTTGCCGGGAACGCGAGGGTTGAGGTGGGGGTGGGGGAAACATTTGTCGCCATTTGTGATGCTGTTGTTGCTGCTGCATGTCGCCACCGTCGCCTTTTCACCAGGTTGGCGGGGAGGTGGGGCATTTTTTTATATATCGAAAACTCTTCGGATTTTTTTACCACATTGCTATATAAATATAAATATATATATATATATAAATGTATGCCCTCTTCCCGGTGCTGTTCAACGTTGTCGTTTTTCTCTGTAGGCGTGCCCGCCGCGCCTCTGAAAAACCCAATTTAAAAAAAAAACGAATGTCGACGAGGGGTTATACCGCTTTCTCTAACCTGCAACATCTGATGTGTGTAGCTGTGTTAGGGGAGGGTGGGATGGGAAAGATTGGGGATTTTTTTGCTGCCGCGCGGTGTGTGACGCTGTACTCTTTTTCTTCAATCATGAACGTCCATTTTTAACGTAATTCTTAGCCATTGTGACTGCTCTTAGGGTCGTTCTGTCAGAGGCTATTCGCAGTCGCGGGCACGACGATTGAGCTGCTGCATTTCTTTGGTTCATGGCTTACTCGAGCCATCAGTGTATTTGACTGGAGTTTGCAGTGTTTTAGGGGACCATCTCTCCGAAATACACAACTCCGGATAAAATGACAAGCGAGAAGCGATTCGCCAAATTTGTTTGGATATTGAGTAAAAAAAAGTGTACAAATTTAGAATGGCGGAAGGTTCCGTGTTTTATCTGTGACCCGAGGCCGCGATTAGCCCTTGATAACGCGGCCGTTAGGTAATAATACTTCGTTCGTTACTGTTGACAGTTGGTTTTTGTATAAAATGAAAGTGGGAAAAAAAAGTTACGCAATTTTTCTCTGCATGTATTTCTACCATGTAGTTGTTTTTACTGGTTCTTTCGATATATACAGTGCACACATTGGAGAGGCACAACGGGGAACACAAGAGTTGGTTCTGGGGAGAGAAGTCATTTTGTATAAAATAATTGTTGGCATAGTTGCGATGTGATTTATTTTTTGGTGGTAGCCACCTCTATAGAGCTCTATGACCCGGCGGATTCTGAACTAACGGCCATGTTATTACCAGTAAGTGTACGAGCATGAGTGATCAACCTTGGTCTTGACGAAATTGAATTGTGAGGGGATGGCGGGTGCGGATAGTTTATTTGTATCTTCTTCTAGTTTAATTTTAAATTTTCCCGGTTTTCCCCAAGCTCACTTGGTTGTTGCCGTGGTTCACGGATGGACCATATCTTGTGTTCATTTCGTCAAAGCAAAACTGTGTACAAATTGTCAAATCGATGGAATCTGTTGCCATACAATTTTTTTTGTTGTTGTTTTCTCAATCAAGTTGCTGTAAATTTTACACTTGTTTTGCTCGGTCTGGAGAGTCGCGGTGCAATAGTAGCAAATTGACCTAGTATTTCGAGCCCTTTAGAAAATTATTTTCGATATGGCGAGTCATCCTACGTTTCGTTTTTGTTTTTGGTATTGTGGAAAAACGCGAATAATTGACAGTGATAATTGTATTAATATTCTAACAAATTTTATAATAACAGTGATACACCTTGATGTTGTAACATGGATATGCCAACAAATTTTTATTTGACAAACGGGAACACAGAGTTCACCAATTTATGATAGTCGCCTATAAAGTTTTGAGCGTGTCTCCAAACGTAGTCTCCTAGAACGTTTTTACGTTGAAAAAGTGTAGGTCGAATGCTTACCGACTAAACCCGTCTTACACGGACAATGACAAGGTGCAATAGAACGATACACAATATCTCTGTATTTGAATCGCCCAATAAGGATCGTCATCTTTCCATTTTATTTTGGTCACGTGTTTTGTTTTTCGTTGACCAATCGCCCTCTTTTTGATTGTGAACTGGTGTGTTAATATTTGAAAAAAGTTATCTTGTAAAACGACATCCAATTTATCCATGCTCCAATGCTCTCTTTTATTAATTCCTTCGAACATTTTGGTGTGGACGACCATCTCGACAAGACAGTTTTGGGGATGCTTGACCGTGACCTTTCACTTTTCTCGACAATAGCATTGCCACAAAATCATAGTTGACAAAATCTTTCTGACGGTTTAGAACTGTGAATTTAAATAGCAGTTCTGGCGCTGGTAATTTGCTGTCGCAAAGCTTCAAATTGCCTGCTGTGCAATTGTTAGTACTGTTACAATTGAAGTATGTCATGTCACCTGGTGGCTGTGAAAACGTCTTGCAAGTCCGTTGAAAACGTATGTCCTCTTGTTCGCAATTTTCTTCAGCTGATTGGCTTCCTCTTGCCGGCCCCATTAATTATTAACATATTCATTTTTCTACTTGGATCCGTATTTCATAATGGTTCGGAAATTCATTTTAACTTAATGAAAGATAACAACCCTTCATAGAACGTGTGTTGTCTTATAACATACAAATTTGATCGGCGCTGGTATTCGTTGACATACAAGTGTTTTATTTTTTCCTTTTTTTTTACAATATCAACATCTCACCTTAATGTGAAATGCATAATGTCATAGGTGTATGTGTGATTATTGCCAATTTTAACTTTTTTCATTTTTTTTATAAACGAATAGTGCAAGTCGGAAATTGAGGATAACGATTTTTAATTAGACAATATTGATGATAAAGAAAATGTTTCGCGCGCGCTCTATGAGCATGTTGCTGTGGTAGTTGTGACTGGATGGCTGGACAGTTGGTCAGCAAATTTGCCATTGTGTAATTCTTTGCGAAAGCTTAATAAAACGGTACAAAGTTCTGTAATCATCCAAAATTATAATAATCGACGTTATACAGTGCACACATAATTAAATTTATATAACTATTGAACGAATATTTCTCTCCAACGCGTCAGTGAACTTTTTTGCAAGGTGCACCAAAATGTCTGAATTGATAATAATGTTTGAGTAATGCAGATCCTCAACAATTTTATTATTATTGAACACATGCGATACCGGAATTCTAATCGCGAAGACCATCAAACTTCTAAACGCTAATGTCAAGTGCTCATGTACTAGAACAACAAGCATCTTCAAATGGTTGCGTTTGTGAAAATACAATCATTTTCGCTTATGAAGGGGTTACCGTCATTGTGATGTTGTTCCGCTTTTTCCAGTTTAGTGCAAAAATTCAATCTATGCATGTCAATCTGTGGATAGAATATTATGAAGTAAACCAAGAGTCCAAGACTCTTCAATGCAGTCACCAGACCAGATGACTGCACACGTTTCTAAATCGCATAAGTTTCTTGTTAGAAGAAAGAGTTACTCCCATCACAGGCTTTACCCCCTCATATAAATGCGATTATGGATTTACTACAAATTTAAACTTATGACATGGTTCAATAGAAATGAAAATGCAATCGGTGATTCTAATCACGTACTCTGTGTATGCCATCGATCAAGCAATCCATGTTTTTTATATTCAAGGCGAGGACGTCTGTGGACTTAAAGTTTAATGTTCATGTTTAATTGTTCCGGTTAATGCATACATTTGATACACACTGCCAGACACTTGCGTTTTGTTAATGACAAATATTTTGCTTCGTTTTTGTTACGAATTTCATTGTTGAAAAATAGAAAATATATAAGACTAAGAGTAGGCCTACCGACCTTGTCTATTTGGAAAAAAAATCATTTCTCAATTATGGAAATCCAGTTTATTCTAAATATTTCATCTTTTTTCCTCCTTTGACATTTGCATGTAATTACAAAATTGCCCGTGTGTCAGAAATTCCAGTTAAAATAAAATGTTAAATTGAATTTATAAACAAACTTAGGAGTCTTTCATTTTTGACTAGTCTTTTCCGTTTAAGATGCTGCCTAAACTACAATTCTGGTAGTAGCAGAACTAAAGTCCAAATGGAATATTTTTTTCTTAATCCGCTAGTCTTTTTTTAAATCATCGTAGTGTTAATCACTAAAGGATTACTGCACCCTCGTGTCTCTATGGAGAGAAGGGAAGAGGAATGGCAGCTGGTATAGCCAGGCTGCAGGATTCACCCCTAAGCTCTGGACTCCCTAATGAAAGCTCAGGGGAGACACCAGTACCGCGGCTCGTCGAATAAACGAAAGCCTCCGCCGGGAATCGAACCCAGATCCGCTGGTTGGCGAGCGAGCACGCTATATAGCCTTGATCTCGTTGGGAGGCATTTCTCATTAAAAAAATTCTATTAAATTTGTTGTATTCAAGCTTTTTCAATGAAATCAAAGTTTCTCACATGTTTTTTTGGCAACTGTTTATTAGTTTCCAAAGTTGTACATAAACTAGATACCTTTTCAGGACTGACAGATCAATCAGTAACGCATAAAACAATATTTTAAGGAATACATTTTTCAATTTGCTAGAACAGTCAGTTACCGAACCATCAGACACAGAAATAAAGCAATATGCAAATCAAATAGTGTCATTCGTAATTGGAAATAAAATGTCACAATAAGGCATGTCATGTCGGTGCAGCCTGTGTTGTGTCCCTCAGCCTAGCAGTTGTAAAATGAACTCTATATTTGCAACCATATAGAAAAAAAATAATCGTTCCTTCAGATTTTCATTTTTGCTGAATTGTTCAGACGAAGCCCTGCATATCCACAAATATCCGTGAAATTAGTGTTTGAGGAATATGAGGAGGTTCTTTTGGAATGTTGTAGGTTATTCAGAACTTGTGATTCCGAACAATTGAGACGCAAAAATCAAATCGTCTAAATCAAACTGACAACCGATTGATCAAAGTCATTTCTAACAGTACCGGTACGCCATGGCGATTAATTAGCTGGCCATAAATTATGCCAGTCATTTGATGCATGACAAGTATAAGGCATTATATTTTCTAAACCTGTACACGCCATAATCATAGTGAATCTGATCACGAAACATTTATTCTTATTTTTGAAATGTAATCTTGTTAGGGGAGCCAAATTTCTAGTTTTAATGTTCAATCGAATCGCCGCCCTTGAAACCAAATTTGTTTAAAACTCAAATTTCACCGATTTGTGAGAACCTCTTTGAAAAAACTAAACTTATATCGAATTTAAAATCATAAATGCTTAGCATAGAGCCGCAGCATCCGTAATAGTGTTAATGATATTACTTTGAGTAATCGAACCGGTTTTTTTCTTTCATTTGACACGTAAAATGAAAGGGGGGATGTGAAATAAGTTTCCATTAATTTAATCGTTACATGTGCACCTCATTTCTCATTGTGGGGGTGCTACCCTATCCTCCAGAAAGGCAGAGTTGAAAATCATGTTATGAACCAGACATCGTCCCACGATCACACTTGGCTGTTAGTGGTTTTACACCTCCAAAAAGATAACAATTCGAAGAACACTTGGTCATTAATTTTGTCGTATTATTATTTTTTAACTTTGTCCCGACTGCAATAACCTTTCAACGGCGGCGTTAACGTCGCCCAGCGTGGCAATCAGTGCTAAACGAACGGGAATAAAGTCAAATAAAAATGTACGTTATAATATATTTCGGTGGTGGCAATACCAATGAAATACTCTTCAATGACAGATTCGATTCTTACCTTGCAGGTTAGCATCGCGGTTTACAAATCCCATGGCGGCCAGTTGTTCTAATTGGTTCTGATATCGCTCTTCGGGAGCCTGTTGGCCCTGCTGCTATAAGGAAAATAAAATAAGAGATTAAATAAAACATTCGCGATTGTTCCGCTCAAAATTTAAGAAAGACAATCGATATTTTTATTTCGAGTGACAACCGCGATTTCACTAAATACTCTATGTTTGATCCTTGATAAAATAATTAATTTGCAAATATGAAATAGCAACACATTTGATCACATTTTCAACCCTCAACATTGCCCGAGTGGCGAGTAGCAGCAGTGCGCGCGCGACCACTTACCTGTTGATTTAAAGCCGACATCATTTGCGTAAAAAACTGGCTAAACGAATCTAAACTCGGTGTGCCTGGCGGAAGGGTGGTGCCGGTGGTGGCCGAGGGCGACGAACCGGATGCCGTGGTTGTGGGGATGGTGGTGGTGGAGGTGGGGGAAGCCGCCGCCGTGGTGGCGGTTGTGGGGGCGCCAGGGGCCGCGGCGTTGGGGGCAGGGACCTGTCCGGACGTCAGGTCGCCGGTGAGTCCCGGAGGTAAGCCCATCCTGAAATAGGTAGGTACATCAAATGCTTTTAGATTAAAATAGAATAAAATGGAACCATCGTTCTAGATTTAACACGTAAAAGTGGGTTATACCCCAGTCGAGATGGCCAAGCATACTCTACTCAAACGTGCTTGAGCATGATGAGTTTAGAATAAAATAAAAAACACCATAAACACTATCAATCAATACGTTTATACGCTCGTATACGGCATTTCATAACTTTCCTCCATGTCTGGGTTCTCTAGTGGTGCACGCCCATCTCAAATGTGCTCAATAATCCCAAATATGCTGTAATGGTTGCGTTTAGACGCTCGATATCGAAGGCCTGCGCCGACAAAAGTAGATGCCAGAAACAGAACAGCAAGGAAAAGTCACGACTAACCCGGAGGCGAAAGACGGGGCGACCCTCTGCAACTGTTCGATGCCCTGCTGGATCTGGGCTATCGCCGACAAGGCCTGCGGGTTGGTAACGACACTCTGAACCTCCGGGTTTTGCATCTAAGAGGCGAGGGGAAAAGACAGCGACACGAATGAAAGCCTCGCCATCATGATAAAACCGAGTTTTTTGGAGATCCATCTGGTAATTACAAAAAACTTTCATACGAACTTACCTGTTGTAAAAACATGGGCATCATCGAGCGCATCTGTTCCTGCAGTTGCGGGCGACCAGTGAACATGGGATTGTGTTGGAGAACCTGAAACAAATCCAGTAGAATGACTAATTAGAAAGATCACAGGCGACTTCATAACCTTTTTTTAGACCAACGACGAAACCAAAATTTTACGAAAGACTTCGATTCACCAAAAAGAATCCTCTCATAAAAAATATATTCCGGAATAGAAACAAACCCTTCAAGATCTTACCTCGGTCAACATTTCCGGATTTCCAGACAGCGTCTGTAGCATACTCTGCATGTACGGAGCGCTCAGCATGTTCTGCATGAGCTGCGGGTTCTCTGACATTTGCTGGAGAAGCGACTGCATGCCTGGACTTTGAAACATCCCACCTATAGACAAAGCAGAATAAGTATTTGGTTTAGAAAAATGGCGCCGATAGAATAAAATAAGCGCAGTGGAACATACTAGTGTTAATTAAACCGTGCTACAATATTCAAATTAAACTTAATACCCTCGATTTAAATAAAATTTCTATCGGAGGAACTCACCGAGACCAGCGGCGCTGGACATGCCGGTAGGATCCGTTCCGGCGGGCGGGGCGTCGGCCGAGTTGGGCGCGGGTCCTCCCCAAGGATTGGGCAGCGGCTCCCTGTTCTCCACGCCTCTCTGCAGATTATCTGTTAGCGGAGAAACCCCAATTCGATACACCACCGTTTAAAAAAAATTATCCCGCCTCCATTTCGTAAACGATTGACACGAAACGAGAAGTCCGCTCACCACCAGCTTCGTTGTTGACTAAGGCGGCAAACGGATTCCCTCCCAGTTGTTCCTGTGCCGCGTTCATCATGGGCTCTTGAATCTCCGTGTACATTCTCCGTAGGGCGTTGTAGCCACCCGGCAAACTCTAAAAACGACCAATTAAAAAAAAAATGTCAAAACAATTTAATTTCTAAAAATATGAACAAAATCGACTGCGAAATAAACGCCATTATCAGATTAGAACATCTTTCTTGCTCACCTCCAAGTTGCTGATGGCACGATCGTGGGCTCGCATGAGTTCCTGCATCATAGTCGGATTGCGAGCGACGGCCATGGTTTCTCGCAGCAGCTCCGGGTTGTTCAACATGTGCGATATCTCCGGATTTCTCTGCGGAAGCACGACACGACCATTAGTCGATACACACCTCGATTCGTCGACTCCATTAGTCGGGCCAACAGTCAACAGTCAAGCGGAAAACAGGAACAGTTTCGTTACCTCCATGAGCTGTTGCATTTGCGGATTTCCCACAATCAATTGCCGTAGGTGATCCGGGTTGTTCATCAGGACTTGCACCATGTGGTTGTCCATTATCTGTCTCAGCATATCAGGGTTGGTCATGATCTAGTCAGTTCGTAAGTGGCAAAAATATTTTGAATGAGACCACCAAAGTGTAATCAACACAGTATAAACACAAACAGCTATAAATCATTCAAATTACTATATTTTTTGGAATGTAGCTTGACGAATCTTTGAATAAATCGTCCCCCTGAAATTTTCAGAGTTAACCGAGTAAAATCTACTGAGTTCAACCAGAACTGTATTCGTGATATTTTTTTAGGCATATGTTTTCTTATTTGACAGCAAATTCTCGCATTCCAGATGTATGCGCAACAACGCCAATGCATTTGATGAAGTCACGGCTCCAAATACAACACACACCTCTCGCTGCATCCGCTGTTGCATTTCCATAAAATTGATGGAACCCATTCCGAGATTGCCAAGACCGCCGAGTCCTCCCAGCGCACCCAGGCCAAAAGGCGTGGCACCGATATCGGCCGGACGGGCGCTTTCCTAAAAAATGAAAAAGCAAATCTTTCAATCAAGTCAGACGAAATTGGGAAGCGAAGTAGTTCGAATTTACAAAGGCAGTGGACTTACCGCACTGGTCCTGGCTTGCTCCTGATTCTGTTGGTTGGGTGCGGGGGAGAGGAAGAAAAAACACTTCGTTAACAGTTTGCTCGCTTTGTGAGAAAATTTAAAATAAGGTCAGCCAAGATCAAGATTTCTTCAACGCAATGATAACATTTCGATTCGACCAAGAAAGTAAAAAACACTCACCCTATTTATAGATTTCACAACCAAGTGAACAGTCAGCCCGCCTTTAATACCTAAAATGATCCAAGATGAAAGTCAACAACACGTGAAAGCCGGCGCAGAATAATATCAAGTGAATAGTTAACGGCTTGATCGCAATGAAAGACAATTACCGTGAGCAGCCAACGTCTCGTGATCTTTCAATATTTTCCCGGCGAATATTAGACATAGTTGCTCGACGGGCGAACCAAATTTTTTGGCAACTTCTTCTTTGAACTGAAAAAACAGAAAGACACAAATATAAATACAATTACGCAGTCACCAATTGTCACAATTCCCGTCCCGTCTGCCGCAATATCCGGCGAATCAGCTGAAGTAATGCAGAAAAATGAATTGCAAAGACATTCTGGAAGCAACTAGCAGGTATTGTCGAAAAACATATGCGATTTGGAATTGTAAGTGGCCGATTGCCGTTCTACAAATAAGTTATTTGAGACAGCCAACAAGAAACAAATTATTTTATCCAATATATATTCTAAGAGTTTTCGGATACAATAGACAATATATGCATTCTCAACGGGGAGTGGTAACAACGAGCAGAAGGGGACCACACTAGAATGGCCAACGAACTACATTGTTGCTTGGACCCCCTACTTCAATTTATATTTCCATAGAGTGTGCCACAACAGTGGAATGATGAAACAGTCTCAAATACAGAACCAATTTACGGATATGACGTTCCAATCTTGAGCTTAATATTTCTTTAACCTCAACTGCTCTTTTCACCCCAGCCGCAGGTCTCTCCAGGGCCGCTTGTGGGCGTATATTGCAAGTGTCATAAGACATTTTGCAATCTCTTCCTAAAAATTAACTGTTGATAAATAAATTAACTGTTGTGTTTTTATTGGGTACAATACTAATATTTTGCACACGTACTTTAATGTCTCCTC
This sequence comes from Melogona broelemanni, assembly GCA_033995665.1. Classification (NCBI taxonomy): domain Eukaryota; kingdom Metazoa; phylum Arthropoda; class Diplopoda; order Chordeumatida; family Chordeumatidae; genus Melogona; species Melogona broelemanni. The sequence continues at coordinate 107 of JAUJYS010003089.1, read as the reverse complement.
ACTACAACGTGAGTCACAAATAAAGCAACTACTCAAAATTCGCGGAAAATGTCACGCCCAAACTTCTAAACAAACTCCGGCTATAAGTACACGTGTAACAACTAAAG
>JAUJYS010003088.1:0-13650 GCA_033995665.1 Melogona broelemanni | reverse complement strand
GAGTTTTAGTTTAGCTAATTTCGTGAATATTTGAAAATATTATGAGTACCAGTATATTAAGATCGAAATTTTATTTTCTAGTTCTTCAATTTCTCGCGGACGATGATGGCCGCTAAGTGTGTTTAGCCGAACAGTTCGCAAAGTAAAATCATTAATTTCAATTAAATTAAGACAACGTTTATGTTGTCGTCGATTTTAATAGATTATTTTAACCATTTATTAGGTTAAAAATATAGTGCACCTTTACGTCGTCTGACATTTTCTTTGACAGAATGTTTTTTGTTTTTTTTTCGTTTAGAAAAAAATTGTTAATTACACAATTTTTTTCAAGCAGTATATTTGTGGTTGGTTTGTTGCAATCCTTATTCGAAAAATATTTGTACCTGTTTGCAGAAACAATAAAAAATTGTTTTATTTTTCCTCCTCCAAACTTCAAAAAATCATATCGCGCATTGGATTTTCTCCATGTTAAGAGTACGTAGTTTCCGAGGCAATTGTTAGCTTCTCCTCGGGCCTTTCTTTTGTGTGTTTGCCCGCCCCGTACAAGATGCGTCTCTATTTCCTTTGTGTATTCAGGAGCTTTTGCGTTGATATACAGAAAGCGAATTTATGTGTGGACTGGGGGGGAGCGAGGGGGAAGGGGGAGGGGGGAAAGGAAGTGTACAAAACTCGGCACAGTTATTTGCCGAGTAAATTGTGAACAGTCTTATCAGTGTATAAGTCTGTCGTGTAGCTCGCGTTCAGACGCTCGGTAAACACTGTTTTTATTTGCAGTAGACAACGCTGACTTAAAAGGTTAATGAAATTTCATGATAACATGAATATATTGACATGTATACACGTGTACACGTGCAGTGTTTATCTGGAGCGAGAGAAACACATGAAATTGCTTCTCTTTCAAATAGAGGGCTAAACACTTTCTGGCACAGCTTTCCGGTCAACGATGAAAATGTGGTGACCGTTTTTGATTTCAATTGTGTAGGAGCCAGCGGCCTCCCCCAGCAATGGAACCCACTCTCCTCGGGAAAATGGAACGGATAAGGTGGTTAAAAAGGAACCGCCGCCACACAGTCCCAGAAGTGGAACGTCCTCCTCCTCCTCCAACGCCAGCACGCATTCCTCCAAACTAAAAGAGGTAGAAACAATTACAAATTATTTTATCTGAACGGTCGTGGTTCTACCAATTAATTATGTTACCGTGTGTTTGTTTTTATGATCGATCGGAACAGATTTTAATCGATTGAATCAATACCGATCGATGATCGTGACTATGAAAACAATATTTCGTGATAAATTGAAAAAAAGGGGTGGTGTTTGTCTGCAGATACAAACGTGATCTACCGTGAATACGTTTCCGTATGAAACAAAAGTCAACCGAATAAATATCTTGTATTTGTCGGCCCCCAGTGGCTCAGTGAGTATGGTCACATTCTACTGAGCGGGTGGTCCCGGGTTCGATTCCCGGCGCTGGCTTTCGTTTATTCGATCCTGTGGTACTGGCGTCACCCCTGAGCTTCCATTAGGTATTCCAGAGCATAGGGGTGGATCCTGCAGCCTGGCTATTCCAGCTGAAATTCCCATTCCTTTCCCTGCCCCTCACATATCTCCATAGAACCACGACGGTGCGGTAATCCTGTAGTGCACTAGGCACTACGGTGATTAAAAAAAAAAAAAAGACAAAAAATGGTCAGTTGCCATTATAGGATCGATCAATTATGCAGTATTCCTTGTCCGCGATCAACTAGACCATATTTATGTTTTAATACATTAAACAAAAAATTCTTTCAGGCATCACATGTAGACCACCATCGTATTTTAACAATTAACTTGAGAGGCAATTTTTATATACAAACCGCATATGAGGATCAACTGGATTTTTTTTAGGTACATTCATGTTCTTAATCAATATACACATGTGTATTCATTAAACTGTTAGACAAATTCAAATTGCTCAAGGCGTTGGAATTTAGTGTTATAAAAGCAAAAATAAATTGCCTTGAAATGCATAAATGCTTGTCAAAAAAAGAAATCTGGTTTGACATATTCAAGCGAATTTTGGCATTCCGGGCCAACTAGTGAATTTTTTGGTATTTCTGAGATATTCCCGGAACACTTTTTTTCGTACTAGAGAAATATGGCATGTGGTTAATTATTGGCCCTGTCTCATAACATGTTTCCCTATTCGTAAAAATATAAAGTCATGCTTAACGTCGAACTATTCCATGTATTATGAAATATGGCGTACAGTTCCGTTGATTCCTTGAACCACCAATTACTGTCCATTGACTTCTGGCCTTTTACTTTTTTTTACCGAAGCACCATTTTATTGTCGCGACACACATTTTCATTTTCTCTGGTCCTCGCATTGGTTTGACAAATTGGGACAGACTAGCGTGGTGAATGTGAGACAGGCCGCACACACGCGATACACGTATATCGATCCTGATATCGAGCGTAGACAAACTCATTTCCTGATAGGAATTGCACGTGGAATGCACCTGCAAACCACACACGGAATTCGATTGAAATCTACTCATCAGTTGATCTCGAATGCGGAATGCCGATCCGAAAATGAACTTTTCCTTTGTTCTTTCCTACTCATGGTATAATGGACGCGTCCCCTCACCTATCACGTGTTGTGTGGATGATGACGTCACCGCGCGTGCTCGTGTGATGAGAGTGAAGCGTGTGGTTGCCAAGGTAACGCGCGCTCAGCCCCGCCAACGTGTGTTTCCGCATCTGCTGCATCTCTCTGTTCTCTTCTGTTCCTCGGATGCGAAAGTTCACACGTGATAGAGAAAAGCAGAAGATAACACGCATGTCTCCCTGGCACATGTACTGTGTTTTGAGTACAGGCGATAATACTGCGTGTGTATCGTTGGTTCCGGTAGTAGAAAAGGGCGTGCCCGAAATATTCTCCCTGTGTGGGATGCTACCGTGGGCGAGCGAGCAGGTTTCGCTGATTGGAACACTGTCTTCGTTTCGCAAATGAGAATGTCACGCCAATAAAAAAAATTAATTTTGCGTCTTGAACTTGCATGTGGGCATCTATAGCAACGTGATTTGTGGTGATTATTTCGTCCTTGGAATATTGAGCTGAGCGATTGCGCAACTTGCCCGCCCATACGTACTCGCCTGCGAAATTTTGTGATGCTCCCAAAAATATTTTTGGTTCGTCGTTGATGTCCCGAAAAACCTTGTGGAGAGGATGCCTGGGCCATCATCCACTCGCGCGCTCGCTCGCTCTACCATCTTCATAGCGTCTCTACTTTTGTAGGTTCAGCTACTTTAAACAAGGGATTTTTGTCAATACACCAGTTTCAGTTTTTCTCTGGCTGCTGACGCCGAGCTAAAAACTCGGCTTGAGCTTTCCCTCCCCTTGGCGTAGACGCTACTCATGTTTGTGAATGCTATTTGTGGGAAACTGTTTACCTCCGCCAAGTACACGCGTGACGGGGGAAAAAAGCGATGTTGGCGTCGTCGCATCGCATCACCCCGTCACGCGCTCATCCTTCATGCTCATTGGCTGCCTGTCTCCTTCTCTCCCCCTCTCCTCATGTAACCCTCGTGGGGTGGTGGACTCAACAATCCCGGAGAAGGGATTCTCTTCGTGTTTGTTTGGCGTCGACAATCTGCCGACGTAGCTGATAACTAGGGTTTACACGCCCACCTTTTTTTATCTGCTCTCGGGGTCCGGGAATCGGGATTGCGCAACAACCAATTGTCCAATTCCAACGAGAGGAAGTTCGAAAGAAATAATCTCGGTGTCACCGCCTAAATTAGCAATCGTTTTTTCAAGAAATAAGCTTGAAGAACTCATTTTGCAACGGTCGCTTGCGTTGCTTAAGAAGTTTGATCAATCGAATTTATTTTGTCAATTGAAAATGTATTAGTTTGAACAAAAATAAAAAACTGGCAATTTTAAAAAGCGCTACGACAACATATAGTACAAACTAGAAATTACTGATTTCATTTTGCAAGTTGTTCGACTAGACACCTACATCATTCATGAAATTTAGAGCAACCAAAAAAAATCTGCGTGCTTTTTATTTAACACCTAACACGCCTAGTTTGCCAAGTGCGGATCATATTTCCTAGTTGCTCTACTGCGCGGCTGGTGTGTAGCCATGTACCCTACCTCCAAAAACTTTTTATTCTGTGCAGACAAATTCTATTGAATATACAATTCTAGGCAGACAATCGATCGCTGTCGTAAACGTGAATGGCGCTGGATCAGAATGGAAGAGTTCCACTTGAAACTTGACACTCCTTCTCCTCCTCTAAAAAATGAACAGCTTGGGGTCTTCTCCTTTGTTGTGCTTCCTAAGACTCAGGATTAGGAACCATTTTGGGCAATAGCCCTTTGCGTCTTCCTTCTAATCATTTCGTCACCATCTCCAAATTGGCTAGCTATCCTCGAGTAACCAAGCGCTCATAGGAATATCTGTCGCCCGAATATCTCTTGCCGGGAATTAAACCCGCGATAACAAGTCAAAAGACAAAATGAGCTCAATGAGCGTGTGAGGGGGAGGGTGGCGGTTGATTTTATGAATTCGAACTTTGAGCTAACCAATTAATTAGTGTCGGGGTTAACGACCGGGAGAGCGCAAGTTGTGAGTAGTTAGGATAAAGGGTACGGGGTGCAGGGTGCGCGAGGAAAATTTGACGTTAGTCCGTCCCCAACACATTAAAATACACATTGGATAGAAATGTTTTAAACGGTGCACGATGCCGATGCATGATCCATTGAAATTCAACTGAATGCATAAAATAAATTATAATTTTATTTTCACTGATATTTACTGATTTATAATTTATGTTATGCAATCGGTTTAATTTCAATAGAAATGTTTGTGTTGGCCCGGGGCTCAAGTTACGATTTCAAATAACGCGTTTCTATTCGTACATAAGCGCATAAATTTCTATCAAATTTTGTTATCTTCTCCTATGGCCTCTCCCCACCCCCCTCGTCCTTAGCACGTGATGCGATCGTTGTTTGTGCGCTCTACTTTTATTTCGTCAGTTCTGCGTCGTCGTCTGAGCCCAGTGACAGAACCGCGAGCCGCCGACACTTGGTGGGGGTCTGGCAGATTTGCTAAGCAGCGAGCGGCTAAACGCCAGTGGAGAGCTATTTTTCTTCGTTGGGGCGCCCCCACTCCCCTTCGTTCTCTTTCTCCCTGCGTGTGCGTGCGAGCGCGCGTGCGTGTGTGTAAACGCGAGCAAGAGAGAGCGAGCATCTGGCATCCCTGCCAGCATCATCAGCATTCAGCATCAGTGTGGATCGGGAATCCAGTCGGCGGTGTACTCTACCCGCTCGTGTCTTTCGTGTTACCCCCGTTCAGGATTGATCCAGTCCAGTGTGCTGTGTTTGTGTTTGTGCACTCCCAAAATCATCTTCGTACCCTCCTCCACCCCCACCCAATTCGAGTGGCCACCGGTACCGGAAGCAAGATCTTCTTCTCGTGCACATGGTGACACCAGGACGGTCACCCAGCGCCATCATGTTACAAATATCCATTTTTGTTTGAATGCTCCGTGTTGGGACTAGTTATCCTAACTCATCATGGCTTCCACGGACCGTCTGGTGAGACCTATCGACATGCTTATACGGATTATTCGCGTCCTGTAATCATCAACTCGTTGCGCTCATGAATCCTCCCGCCATCTTGGTGAGTCGATCACCGCGTGACCTCACTGGAAAGAACATTGATTTGTGCAGCCACCATCACCACACGGCCTCAATTGGACTCGACAGGTCAAACTGCGTCGGTGGTTGCCAGTCACGCCACTGTCCAACGTGACCCCAGCCACTTCCTGTAACATGGCCGCCCCTGCTTGTTGTGTCCCCGTGGGCCACGTCCATCGTCAATGTCGTCGCTGATCTGATGCGCAGTACTCATCCTTCCTCCTCAATTGTTATTGAATCGACGTCATGTCCCATTTGAACACTTTTCGAGGCTCGCGGAGTCTTCCCCGCAAAAGAGCCAAATCGCCAGTCACCCCTGTTCCATTTCGAAGGTAACTAACTTGGCTTCAAGATTGCTCCCGGTTTATAGATTCTGCTAGAGAAACGAAATCGTAACCATGGTTGGACATGGTGTAGAAAAAAAATAAGAAAATACGAATAAAGTTATTTAAACGACGGTGAAACCATTACAATTATTTTTCTTGTTGTTAGTTCACAATTCCATCATCACTTTTATCATCATATTCGAACGCATCTATGCCAATTGGGATCTTAATAAAATAATTTAGATTTTTTTTGCCCTGTCGCCGAAGAAAAGTTTGTCAATTGGCCCAAGTTCTCAAGCCAAGATGGCGGATAGAGCTCGCTCGCGCCAGTACTTCGTTCGACGACTGGGCTCAGATAGAAGAACTCTGTCGGCTACAATTTTGGTGTTTCGTCATCAATCAGCGCTGCTCCCCTATCCCAACGCATCCCCAACTCCCATGGCGCGCTTTCTTTCGTCCCGTCCCCAATTTTTTGTTACATCCGCTGCAAATTTGAACCGAGCTTGTTGCTCGTGTCTGTGTCTCTGCTCGCTGTTGAGCCAACTTGGGAGTTGGCGGCGAGGAGAATTATCTGGATAATGTATGCGAGAGCTGGCTTAAATTTTGATTCGTTTAATGATGTAGTCACGCAAATGTGTGCTCTCAAAAATACTTTTCCTGACGTCACGGTGTTTTGTTAAAAATACTCTTTAACACCCTAGAACGCCTAGTTCTGCAAATATAAATATTTACATTTTTGGAGAAGGGGTGGGACATTCGTATATATTTTAGTTTTTGCGAATAGCTAGAGTTGAGGGCAATGAAAGAGCGGAAACCGTTAAACTATTTAGATACCGAAACAATCTTATTTGGGATGGGGGGCAAGAAAATGTTTCGGCGACCCACTTGAGACCTGCACTTTGAACTAGCCAATTGAAAAGTGTGAGTTTGAATTAGTGGTAACTCCGCATTTTCACCACCACTCGGCATGAATATGGTCTTTGTTCAGCAACTCAAAGTCCTATCAACGCATTCAAACGTTAAAGATTTGGTGGTATTCGCGACCATTAACGGATAGAAGGCGGCAACATGTATTTAATAATATATAAAATAATTTTTTATAATATTATCAATTTTTATATCAATATATTATTAAATACATGTTGCCGCCTTATAGCCGTTAAAGGTCGCGGATACCAGCTATCGTAAATTTATTCGAATACGACGGTTAGGCCACAATAATATTTACGAACGTTTTCCGTGCGGAAAGCCTCTCCGGTTGGTGATGTGGCAATTTTGCCTACCCTAGGCTTCATACCCAGATAGGGATCATTTAATGTGTACCCGAAATCATACAGGTTAAGTTGACCTGAAGATCTGTGTCAGAAATTTAACTCGCGTCACGGGCAGAGTAGTTGGACGCGATAATAACTACGCCACAAGCACTGTTCACGTTTTTCTTTTTCTGGTTTGTCGTTCTCTTTGACTGCTAACTTCTTCCCCCTACGCTTACGGACTCACCCCCTTCCTCTTAGAATTAGCCCAGATAGAGCATTGACCTGCGACGATACCTAGCTGCGAGCCCAGAGTCCCGTCCGTCCTCCCCTACCCATTCCTAATGTGTTGTTTTTGCGAAGACGGCTCTCTGGTTTCCGCTTACGAATTGCTTTCAGATGTGTCCCCCCTGTCGTACGAGCTCGAGCAAGCTTCTGCTCCCGGATCTTAGTTCGTTTGGGTCGTACTAATTGTACAAACACAAAGTATATGCGCGGAGGGCGAGCCCGAAAGAAGGAAAGCGGCATTCATTTCTAGTTAGAGGAAATGGCTGTTGAGCTTACTTTCCTCTCTCCCTCTTTCGGTTGCCAAAAATAAATATATCTTGCAAGGTTGGTTACATACAACATAAGAAAGTCTGGAAAAACCATCCGTGTTACTCGCCGGTTCCCTGAGTCTTACAATTACAATTTTTTTTCTGCTCTATTTTCTAGTAGTCTGGAGCACTGCCGACGAGGATGGTGTGGTAGACATATTTTTAAATAAAAATTAAAACAACGATAAAGTCAAAGACAGACTAGGGCTAAGACGTCTGAGTTAGCGAGACTACAGCACTGCACAAAGGAAAATCAGAACAGACGGATAAATAAATATTTAATATTTATTAATTATAAATAAATTTTAAAATAACCCAAGACTTGTAAAACTTGGTGATTGGTGGAGGCCAATAAAATAAAAATAGCAAATGGGGAAAAATGGATGTTATGAATGAAAGGACATTTTGTTTTCAAAATTTGTTCTGTGATATTCTTTTTCAATATCTCCTAATTGGGCAAAGGTCCCCCATACATTGATCGTGATTGTGTCATCTGCCAATCGTCGTTGTAAGTAAGCTATGTCGGGTCCTAACTGAAATGGTCGGTTTCGGTGGCCAGAGCCCAGTACCCAGAATTTGATCTTTTGTTTGCCCTTGAAGCGAAACTAGCGCTCATCTCTAGTCTTTGAATGACCGTCTCTGCCTCTGCGTAATGTTTCAACATGCGATATATGATCCGTCTGTTGCCGCGTAGCTCTCCATTTTTTTTAGTTACTAGATTTTCGTGCTTTTTGGTTCCTATTTTGAGACTGTTCAAAACAGGTCATAACAATAGCTCAAGACGCCATACGTTTACGTTATTCAAAATGTGTTAGCGCAATATCTAATTTTTTTTGGAGGAAAATTTGTGACTTGCGCAAATTGCGGTAAATTTATGCGCAAGTATTTTTTTTACGAACCTGGGCCCTTTGGCCTTGGGTGGGGAGGACGTTGTCGTCACCTTAGCGAACTTCTTTTGAATCTTCTGGGTGTGAAGTGCTCTCCCTGTGCGAGAAGATAAGGTAGTATAAAGCACGGATGTTAGGGTGAAAAGAGGGGTGGAGACAAAGATAAATATAAACGGGACTTTGAGTGATAAGAGGAGTGAAGCACTTTTCCTTCAGATCGCTGGAAATGGAAAGCTTGATTTTTTTTTTTTAAATCACTAGTGCTAGTCACTAAAGCATTACTACCCCTCATGTCTATGGCGATATGTGAGGGGCAGGAAAGGGAACGGGAATGACAGCTGGTATAGCCAGGCTGCAGGATCCACCCCTAAGCTCCTAATGTAAGCGCAGGGGTGACACCAGTACCGCGGCTCGTCGAATAAACGAGAGCCTCTGCCGGGAATCGAACCCGGGACAACGTTTAACGGTTCAACGTACTTTCTCCTTAAGTGGTTATTTTTGCGAATTAATTTCTCAATCATCCAGCCGTTACTTTTTTAAATTTCTAGGTATATTGGATGGCTGCTTCCCCATCCATTCACGCGAACCTTCTCCTGATTACAAAGGACAGGTGTGCAGGTATTAGTGTGTGATGCAGTGAAACCTGTGCTAGGGGGAACTTGTGCCTGATAATAGATGCGGGCAAGCTAACCTTCGGGGGCGAAACGCTACGTATGTTGTGCCTATACGGCTATTGTTTGTTTCAACGAAGCGTGTGATTGAATTCGTGTGATGATTTGCTGATGAATCTTTATTTCCTCCTAGCGCAACAGTAGCTTGTTATTTAGCTTTTACGGCATTTTTCTACGCGAGCATTAATGATTAAAATGATGTGAATCGTTTCTTTCGCTCTTGATTTGCGTATTTATACGTGTGTGCTTTGGTGGTTGTGCAGATGAAATGGCGTGTGTGGCATTGATATAGCCTCGGTGGCACGGGTGTTGCCTAAGTACATACCAAGTCACCTGCTGCCACAATGATAACAGCGTTTGGCATTTGACGATCATTTGCATTGAAAATAATTCCTCCTTTCGTCTCTTTCTCCCACTTGCCATTCTCATTTTATGCGGTTCAGGCTCGTGCTGGAAGCTGGCCAGATGCCATTCTGTGCCGGATCAGTGCTGGCTCCCTTCCACCCCTGCTGCTGCCTGATTCGGAACTCCATCCATTCCCGCTAGCCATTACTCTCGCAGAGATACCTCCCTCCCCTCATTACCCAATCTTCACCGGCGCTATGCTCTCCCCCCGAGCTATCACAGCATCGGATTTATTGTTCTCATGCCAAGGCGCCACCACCGTTAACGCTTGTCGTTGTTCCGCCTTTAAATTGGTGCCTCGGCTCGATAACTGGTGTGTGTGTGTTCCTTTTTTATCACTTTCTCACCTCCCCATCCCCATCCGATGCAAATGGCGTCAGCACGGCGACTGTCTCCCCATTAAATCGATTGGTGCGAACGCGTGTCATCCGCTTTGGGAATTCGACTGGACCGTTGAGTTGGTGATTGGGCTCTGGGAATCTCGCTCAAAGTGGGTGCACCATCTTAAAACAGTAAAAAAAAACAGTGGTATCATAAGGGTGAGGATGTATTTAGTTCGTCAGGTTTAGAATGGAAATTTATTTTCCTCTGAAATGTTTGACCAATCGCGGAGTAAGAGAAGTAAAGGAAATAAATATTAGTCCTGAAAAGTCAGGGCATATCATCTAAGATTTGGGAAAATTAGGGTAAATAAATTGTAATATTCACTTTTGTGAATTTCTTTAAACTTTCAAAAAATTCACGCTGCGCGCCCTTTTTATGTCCTTGTGTCACACCCACATGTTTCTAATTAAGGTTTCGCCAAGTAGAGGCATGCGACAGCTGTCTGATCATATCTGCACAAATAGAGGGTGTTTCATTATATAGAAGGAAATTTGCAAGGCTGTAAAAGTGTTTTGGTCCAACGAAATGACTCCATGTCTCACGCACGTGTGATTATCGGCGGGGGCGGACATGGATGGATTAATGAAAATTGATTTCAATCGGATTTCCCTCATGTCTCACTCGTCATGCGTGCGTCGTCAAATCGTATACGCGACGATGGACGTCATTTGGCAGGCTGCCAAAATCCACCATCGGCCATGGAGGTCCTCTTTTTGCCTCCCATTCGTCAAAACATTTTATTTTATGTTCACTGCGTAGCAATGGTCTAGATGCGAGTCGAATCAGCTTGTACAGGATGGTTGACCGTATAGACGCTCAACAATATCATATTAATGATCAGCTTCGATCAATGATGCGCTGGTATTAGGCACTGGTGCAGACTAGTGGCGCTCTCTCCTGTCCCTTAAGTTATATTTTGGTCTTTACGGTCTGGATTTCGTTCATGGCAATTTAATGCGACTGAAATGTGTTATTGTTGTTGTTGGCTGTGATATTTTTTAATTGGAGTGTGGGGGGGGGTCGAATGAGTCATCACTTCTTGTCTGAGATATTTTTTTTTTTTGGCACATACCAGTTTTAAATTATTTTTCCCTTTTGGTCTATAATTAAATATCCATTTTTCTCTTATTTTTTCCAGTGCCAATCCTGACCAGCTCCTGGACTTCACCGCCAATGCCCAGCTGGATTTTAGCGACGATGGAGGTAGACTACGACTATATCGCATGCACTGGATCATGGGACTGTATTTGTTTCTTTTATATTTCCAGTCCTACGGCTGTTGCGCCACTCTTGTTTAGATCGAAACTCCCAAAAGAAGGCGATCACAATCGAGCCAATTGCTTCCCTTCTCCTCGCTCCACTTCCTGCTTAGACTTTCTTTCCACGCGATTGCAAATACTGTTCATGGTTTCTGTTCAGATAATTTATTTACAAATAAGCTGGAGCGGAAAGAGAAAATGTTTTGTAGCATTTCCTATGTTGGGAAAAATGGGTTCGAACTGATCGATTTCGCACACACACAGCACCGACTCCGACCCGCTTTTTTCGCTCATCAAATACGCGCAAAAACCGTGACGTCACGCTCCTGTCATGTGTGGCCCACTTGCACGGGACTAAACAAGCCCCATTTCGCTGGCCATCTTATGGGCTTGAAGAAATCTAGCGAGAATCTTGACGTGAAAGAATAAATTTTTGCTTGAACCACGCATGTACATTTATGTTTGAGAGGCTATAGTCGGATGTTAGTCAGCGGGAACATCTACCTGGTTTTACTTGGAAAAGGGGAAACATTTTGCTAGCTTTTCATGTATGTACATGGTCGCTTGTTGTAAAAACAAAAGTCAAATTAATAAGTTTGTGACGCTGTGCATAATGAAATTAATTTTTGAATCAATGTTTCCTCTTGTTTATCTTGATATTAAAATGTACAGGTCATTTGACTTCCTTGACAATTTTGTTCCTTGGTATTTCTGCAGCATCTGTGCTGAGCAGCATGGAGCGCAGCCTTCCGTCGCATCGCATGATGACAATGAAGGAGTACGATCAGACGATCAGCGACTTTAAGAAAGAAAACTTCAGTCTCAAGCTGCGCATCTACTTGTTAGAGGAGAAGATGCAGGCAAAATTTGGCCCCGGTAACCGAGCCGACGAGGATCTGTCTCGGGCCAACATCGATCTCAAGGCAAGTACTTGCAGCTTGAGAGATTCCAGGCAGTTTCATCCGGACGTCATTTCTGAGCTGATCACCCATTCTGGTCTCATTCATCACACAAGCATGCACTGACTCACTGATTCCATCAACTCGAAAATACTCGCAAAGAATTTTAAATGAATTATAATATGTGCTTGCCTAATTTTTGAAACTATCGCCATATGCAGGGCTGGGAGACTTATTTCCTTGAAAATGAATATTGGCACTTGTGTATTTCAAATCTTTAATTTATTCATTGAAGTTGGAGAAATCCTATTTGCTGATCTGATAAAATAAATTTTTTAATACCAGTTAGTTCATTTTAGCGCATGCTCATTACTAGCAATAAATTATATGATTTGCTATTCGCCTCATCGTTTTGATTGTCTCGATATTTGATGCAGGTGGAGCTGGAGAGTATGAAAGCAGCATTCGCCAACAAGAATCAGCTGCTGCTGCAAACCATGCAGACTATTGACCAGCGAGACGCGGAACACCGACATAAGATGGAGCGACAGGAGTCTGAGCACGAGATGGAATGTCGTCGCTTGCAGAACGTCATAGACGATTTGGAGCAGGTACGTGCGTGGTCCTGGCGTGACGCACACTTGCTTGTTTTCTGCCCGTCAGGGGTCAGGCCGTCCCGTCAGGTACAAATAACCATGTTTTTTTCTTCCTTTTAGCGGGGTGAACGTTCGAACGGAGGAATAGAGTGTGACTTGACTGAGGCGAGCCAAATGAAACGACGGAGTGTGGAGTGGTTTCGCCAGGCTTTCTCCTTGGGCGAGGGCAACGTCACAGAAACGGGGGTAACAATCGTTGATCTATTTGGTCTGGAATCCTTTTTGTTCTCGGTTAATTTCGTTCCGTTTCTCGTGTTGACCTGCTGTATCACTTGCTTCTATTTACCAGAACACCAACGACGACGCTCAGCTACGCCAAATGCTAGCCACGCTGCAGGAAACAGTGAATGACTTGAACGAACAGCTGACAGCCAGCAGAAGCAGGATCGAGGTGCGTGACTAGATCTTGCCATTTCGAGTACTTCTTCATTTTTATTTTTTTTTTTCATGCAAAGACTTTTTTCTTTAATATTTTAAAATTGATTCGAGTTTTGATTTAAAATTGAGTTAAAATTGAATTAATTTACTGATTTTGATTTAATTCAGTACGTACCGATGGCTCAGTGGGTATGGGGACATGCTACGAAGCCAACGGTTCCGGGTTCGATTCCCGGCGCAGGCTTTCGTT
>JAUJYS010003087.1:0-13651 GCA_033995665.1 Melogona broelemanni | reverse complement strand
TCTCCAAAGAGACACGAGGGTGCAGTATTCCTGTAGTGCACTAGGCGCTACGGTGAATTTAAAAAAAAAAAAAATAATAAATAAATTAACCGGGCGAAGTCGGGCAGAAGGTCTAGTATTATATATAGAACAAAACTTTAATTACTATCACCTACACATTTTCTCCCAAAACAGATTGACCAAACTTATTCCGATACGTATTTGTAATCCAAGATTATTTTGGTTGAAAACAGCAACTTAAAAAAAATTGCTTTTTAAAAAACAGCAATTTAAAAATATATATATATTTTTATTTTTATTGAACAAATTTTTTTTGAATATACTCAATTAAATCTAGAATGTAGACGTCCTACGCACTATTAATTATTAATTATCAATTAAATCTGACGTATCCATTAAAAAAGATGCAATTTTTTTTCTCTAAATGGTCTCTGATTACAACTTTTAGATACGTTTCATACCACGACTCCTAAGAATTATTTTTATATTGCGAGCGCTATTTCCGAATCATTTAAATACGGTGATTCTTGTAAATGACATTTTTCACTATTGGCTTTGAGTAAGCCAAGGAAAACAAATGGTTCACCACTTTGCCGTAGGTGGCGATAGTTGATCTGTAATGTGCAACGGATAGATTCAAGCAGACACTAAAGCCACCTGGCGAGCATGCCCATCTGATATTTGTTGGTTGCAGAAACGTTTAATGACTCGTGCCTTCTTGTTCTTTACAGTTCCTCCAAGATGGCTGATCGAACCCAGCGACGCGGAAGTGCTGGTCGATGACAGCGCCACCCTCAACTGCTCGGCGTTCGGTCTGCCGTCTCCGACGATTACTTGGCGAAAGGCGGAGGGTAAGACTAAGAACACACTTTTTTTTCCGAATTACTAAACATTGGATTTAAACTGAAATGCCTTCACTATTTGTCGGTTGATCGCAGCCTTTAAGTGGAAACTGTAAACCCCACTTGAAGGAGATTTTTCTCCCGTTAAAATGCTCTGCCTCACGTCTTTAATCGCTAATGTTATTTTTTGTGTGGAGATCAGGCACACGAAGTGTCAAATACGATAAACTCACAGTCTGTGAAAGGCAAAACAAATCCATGCTTCAAATGTTCTATATAACTTACTTTTCCTTACTTAGATTTAAATTTGCTATACCTTAACCTTATCCTGTTGGACTCAAACAAAAATGTGCTATAGATCAATTTAACAGACTATAACTAAATGAGGTGTCATGTGGCGCTGTGGTTAAGGCGACAAATTACTATACTGTCGCGGAAATTTAATCCCCGACCTAGACCTCCATCATGCTTTGGTTGAGATAAATTCGTACGCTTGTCTTCCTTCGAAATAGAAATAAAGTTATAAGATCTGTGCCTGTACGATGTTGGGTATATAACAAAGCAAAATAACATGTAAGGAAAAACGTTAATAAGCTATTGTTGTTGTTGTTATGATCCGTCGAGTCGTTTCCGATTCCTGGTGACGCCATGAACAAGTGCTCTCCAACTGGGCAACGCGTCTATTAAGCGAACACAATTACGCTTCTCTAAATTTCTTCCGTTTCCATGTTCTCTTAACAGTGTCGACGGCCAGCTCGATATTCGCCAGCCTGTCCAAGGGCCACATCAGCAGCCCCGCCACCAGCAACGGCAGCGCCACCGCCCACCCAGCCGCCGGCGGCCACTCCTCACGCAGCAGCGCCAGCAGCCTGGACATCCGGCTGTCCAACCTCCTACAGAACGTGCCCAACTTCACCTCCAGCTTCTTCGGCGGGCGTGTGCCGCTGGACAACATGGCCACCGCGCCAGCCGCCACAACCATCACCACGACCACCCTGGCCGCGGGCAAGGGCTCCCCCTCAGTCAGTGCGCCGGATCCCAAGGCAGAGGAAGGCGGCACACCGCTCAAGGACGAGGAGAGCGGGACCGGCTCGGCAACGCCCCTGCAGGATGAGAGCCGGCCTGGTTTGAAGGCCGGCACGCCGACCGGAGGGGGACACGCGCCCGCCGTGGAGATGGATGTCAATGAACGTAACTCCTGGAAGATAGTGGTGCCAGCCACGGCGGTGTCTACACCGGCGGTGGTGCCTCCTACCATGCACTCGTCCACTGGGTACGGACCGACCGACAACGGCGGGGATTCGGCCTTCTACTCGACGCCGTCGTGGGCCACTGAGAACGAGGTGAGAGCACCGGCTTTCTATCAATCTATCGATGAATTTTTGCTGCGATATTTTTTTGTTAGACCTGTTTACTGCCATGAATTGTGAGATTTGTGCTCGCATTGCATTAGGCGACAATCTAAACTGTTTACTGGTCATTTTGCATCCGTCATTGGTCACTACAAGGCTGCTAGCGGGACATTTTGCAATTAAAAAGCTGAGTTATGTTGTACCTTAGATTTAGATAGATTTAGATACCACCGCTCCGAGGAATTCATGTAACATCCGTAATGTGATGGAATTTAAGGAAAAACAAAAAATGAATGGAATTAGTGTAGCTTTGGGCTGGTTCGTCACAAAGCAACAGCCCTCTGGCAGGATTTGAATGAGGCGAGAATGTGGGATTGCCCTTAGTTTTGGTAGATGTTTAACTTATTTCAGCAATGTTCATGTTCGCTTGGGGTTTGAGCTCGAGTTAATCAGAAGGATGCGTGTGCTATTTTAGAATCAAGATAGTCATACGGCGTTGGTGCAGCCAGAGAAACTGACTCGATTTCTGTTTTCTCCCGTCCCACCCTTTAGCCAACCGGCACATCCAACAACATAGTCGACATCCTGCAGAAGCTGGCCGCCGGCACCGCCATGACGCCCACCCTGGCCCCTGCCCCGCCCAGTTGGATGGCCGTCTCCCCCTCCTCGCCAGACGCCCCGCCGCTGCCCCCCACTCGCCCCTGGTACGACGGTTTCAGCCCACCGCCCCAACCGCCGCTCACCGGCTACTCGGACCCGCTGGCCGCCTCCTACCCGTACAACCCGGAGATCCAGTTCCCGGAGCTGGACGACATCCGCCTGCCGGACGAGATGCCGCCGCCCGACTTCGACGCCGCCGCCGCCCCGCCGCAGAACTCGTGCAACAGCCGCAATCTCATCACCATCGCCGTGCAGAGCGGGCAGGAACAACCGCCCTCCTCGCCCATGCTGGGCGGCAAGCGTAAACTGCCGTCATTGATGGGCTGCATCCCCCTCAACAACCGGCTATCCAACGACGTCAATCACATGCACGGAAACGGTAACATGGCCGATTTGGCCTCCAAGAATCCGACCGGCATGACCTCGGACGACGACGACGAACTGTACTCCCGGATCGAGACGCTGGACTCAAGACGCGATCAGCAGCAGCAACCGACGTCGCCGGACCTGGGCCCGCCGTGGAACGTGAATGCAGGGCCGCGGCCCCGCTACCCGCCTCCGCCGCAATCGCCCTCGTCGTCCTCCTCCGGTTGGCACCAGATCTTCCCTATCTCGGCAGCGCCGCCGCCGCACCAACAGATGACGGATCAACGGCGCGATCAGCAGCAGCCGCACTACGGCTTTCGGTTCCCGCAGCGAGGCGGGGCGCCACGTCATGATTGGCCGCGGGACGGGCAAGGTGGCGGGGGAGGTGGAGGTGGTGGTGGCGGGCACAACGCTAAACGGCCGCCGCCCCCCATGATGCAGATGCGGCCGAACCGGTGGCCACACTCGCAGCGGAGACCGTACTGAGACGATAAGGAGCTGTTCGAAACTTTTGAGTTAGAGGGTATACTGCTCCCCTCCCTCCTCCAACTTTATGCATCTAGCATAAATTTGCGCATAGTCGTCTGGACGGCTTTTGATGGTGTTTTACGCCACTCGGAACCTTGAAGCGATCGCATTCGTTTTCATTGGGGAGGGGGAAAGTCAGATATTTTTTTTGAAGGGTCGTTCGTGTTCTGCCGTTGGACTCTTGATGTGTTCGTCGCTCGATTTTGCTGTCGAGAGGGAAAAAAAAAGAGAATTTATTATACAAATATATATATTGACAGTGTCCCGAGTGTGTAAATATTTTGGAACGTAGCGATGAGAGAACAGTATGGGACGGACACTGGACGACGCAAAAAACCCCCCCAGCTACCAAGACGTGTTTATAAGGATGTTTGGCGCGAATTTGGATGGAGACAACTTGTAAATTATACATAGTATGCTGTAGAGTTTCGGCATCCATTTGACCTATGAAAAAGTCTATTTTTTTTTCTTGCCACTTTGCAAAATTTGTCTTCGGTTTCAAATTATGATAGGCACGTTCCATAGTGGGTCGCAATTTTTCTTTTCTTTTTTAAATAACACGTGTGAACTTAATCAGTACTCGGCGTATCAAAAGTACGACTCAAAAACTGCAATCCCCACTCCCGTGTTTTGAAAGCGGGGTGAGCGATGTAATCGCTAGACACCACCGGTTTCCCATCGTGTTTGCTGCACGCGACAAATTACATTAATGAACATAAGATTTCGTTTTCATGGCCGGGATAAAATGTTGTAAAAAAACGATTTTATTGTCACCTACCTATCTTCTTCCCTCGACTTACCGTGTTCCAGCATTTCTCACTACTTCATCCTCCATGTCGACAACAAACTTGTGCCTGCTGCATGATCTCTTTATTTTTTCTTCGCCACATCGCACACACATATACAACCCGCCAGTCATCCTTTTGTCTGTATACCGGTAACCACGCTGATAACACAAGAACGCCGTATAATTAGCCGGGCATTTTTTTATTTTATTTCGCTGTTTGCCAATTCACAAGACACCTTCCTTATGTACATATTTAGCCGTGTTGTGTATGAAAGAAACTGGAACTAGTAATAAATTTTTAATTTATTTCGGCATGAAATTTCTGTTGACAGTAAATTATATTTTCACTATACACTATGCAAGACTTGCATATTTTAAAAATCATCAATTTGATTTTACGAGCTACGCCCTTTACAAAAACATATTTTGGGAATTTTATGCTACGTTTGTCAATGTTCAAATATAATTTTTGTCAAATCATCAGGTAGTCGTCATTGAGACAATATTTTGTTTCCTGAAATACAAGTTTTCCGACGAAATTGTGCCCAACCAAACATCTTTCTTTTTCATTATTATAATTGTCGACAACGAACAGGTTGGTCAATTTTATGTAAAAGTTCATGGATTAATGTGTTCCATTAAACATGGTGAAAAGAAGCCGTTGTGATGCGAATTATGTTCTTTTTATTTTGCAATTTAACAATTTGTTACGCGACTGTTTTTAGGATATGCAGAGGGGTCCGTGCGTCTCAAGAAATCCTTCGCATTTAATCATTTAGCAGGAGTGAAAACAAGAAAGTTAACTGAAGCAAAAAGAGAATTTCTCTTTTCCCTCACGTCGAAAAATTTCATGATACAGTTTTGTTGGACGCATAATAAAATACATGTATGTAAACTTCAGAAATCAATCTTACAAAATTATACCGAGTAATTCACACTCTAAACCAAATAGACAAAAATGTTTTTATTCTTTTTCCAAGCTCTCTTTTTGTGATTTACACGCGAACACACGAGTATGTTGTGGACAAAGATTCTGTTTTACAGACAAGCAAATGCGGTGCGAATTCGAAATTTAAAGGCGAGTAGTGTAAATGTCGAGGTCTTCCATTGCCATTAAGTATAAATGTTACCTTCGATTAAGATATTATTATTCTTCTTGCTGTCTCGGCACGGGCTGCGGAGTTATAGTTTCGGGCTTGTCCTGCTGGTCTCTCTTCTTGGAGCCGGAAACGATGTTATCAATGCGAAGTAGCAGAATCGCAGTCTGAAATAATTTAAAAATATTATCAGCACTTGTGAAAATCGACATAAAACGAAAGATCAACAGCAATATCGATTTGCAAACAAGACAAGTTCATAACGTGTCGCACACGATTGTTTTCACGACTGTTAACTTTACAAATCAACACTTTAGGTCACATGTTGATCATTTCATAAGTGCCTTTGTGTAATTGTTTGTTTTTAGTTTAGAAAAAACCGTCCACCTGATTTTTTTTTTTTAATTATCAATCTCGTCTGCAGTGGACTTCATGAGTCCCGTTCTAATGGACTTACTTCGATCGCAGTCTTGTAGGTTTGCAGTTTGACTGCCAGCGGTTCCCAAACGCCCAGCTCCTTCATGTCCACGATATCTCCGGTCTCTCCGTTGATACCCCAAGTGGAGTTGCCGGGAATGGCGTGCTTAGCCTGAAACATTGAAAAAGTGAATGGTTTAAAGTCGGAACTCGCTCATCAGCTAGTTAATTGTAAGTTTTGTGAGTGAATGCTTCGAATTATTTAACGCGGCAGGTATGAAATCAAGGTAAATAAATAATTGTGAATCTAAATTCAGATTTTTTTTCCAAAAAAAATTAATTTACTTTATTCACTTATTCCCAATGTTATTGATTTTCAACGAAAACTATTGACACAAATTTTGACCATATATTTTTTTAGAGCCATGAAATGTTCCCATGAAGGGGTACCGTACTTACTCTAAGCATGGTCAGCGTGCGCACGGTGTTGGCGCCGCAATTCTGGATTAGGGTTCTAGGAATGATCTCCAAAGCCTGAGCAACCGCGCGATACGGCCACTGGTTCACGTTGGTCATTCCCTTGGACTTGTCCATCAGAACCTAGTTTGGATCGTGAAGTTCACAAATTTTAAAATCACATCAACAAAATTTATTTCACAAAATGAAACGACAATCATTTATTCGATCACTGTGTACTGGCTAAAATGTACCACTAAGACATCGCTAAAGCAACACGAGGGGCAACAAATCTCCTGTAGTGATTGAAAAAACTACACCCTGAAACAGCATGTAATTATCTTTAACCGTTCACCCACCTGCGCCACCGCCATTTCCACGGCTCCGCCGCCCGGAACCAGATGGGGCTCCATGAAGACGTTGCGCGCCACGTTCATGGCATCCTGCAGGTTACGCTCGGTCTCGTTCAGAATCTCCTTGCTGGCGCCGCGAAGCAGAATGGTGCACGCCTTCGGGTCCTTGCACTCGGTAATGTAGCAGTAGTACCTAGATAGATAGGAAAAAAACGTAGCCGGTTAAAACAAGAATCATCGAAAAAAAAACAACAACATCGGAAAGATTAACTAAACCACTCACTCGTCTCCGATCTTCTTGATTTCGAAGAGGCCAGCCCCCGTGCCGACATCCTCCTCCTTCAGCTCGTCGGTTCGGCCAACGATGGTGGCGCCACAGGCCCTGTACAAAAAATATTAGCATTCATATTATTATAAGTTCCCAGATTGCAATCGCGTATCTTGCCACCATGGGATGGGACGAATAACATTAAATATTGCTGGACGTTTCATGCGTCGATGTTTTGAAATTAGTTTTTTTATAATTATATTCAACAGCTGTAAATAATGGAGTTTCTGTGCCTCTCGGTAATTCAGCAGTATGTGAGTGGCAAAGTTAATTTTATTACTTAAAAATGCAAGGAAATCGTTCCCCAGGCCTCGTCAAATTCCAGTTAACGAATCGCAAGTTTTATAATTTAAAATAATTAAGGCACTCAAATGGATCAGAAACATTTTAAATTCCCCCTAGACATACATTTTCAATGATTCTCACTTGCCTAGGTTAAAAATAAGATTCAAAATATACTCAATTAAAAATGAACGGAATTCGTGAAGCGTTCGTGACTTGAAATAAAAACGGATAGGATGGAAACCAATCAATTCACTAAACGACATATTACCTGGCAATCCTGTCGTTGTCAGACTTCCTCAAACGTCGCAGGGCAGTGATGTTAGCCTTCATCAAGAAGTGCTGAGCGAGATCTGATGATGAAGGAACAGTAGTTTCCCTTTTAATATCGAGCCACATATGGCAAGCTAATCAGCAATATTTTTGAGCCACGCCACCACTCACCACTAACTCCCTTCTCGGTGAACACCAGATCCGGCTTCAGGCGAATGATGTCCTCGCAGGTCTTCTGCACGAAATCTTCCTCCAGCTGCAGAATGCGGGTGAAGTCCTCCTCCTTCGAGATTTCGATGTTGGTCTACGGAAACAACGAGTCACCATTTTAGGTCGCACAAAATCTTAACTCTCACAAAAGCAGTCATATCTAATTCACAAAATGTATTATTATATCATTGGATAGCTTGCCTGGCTTTCTCCTTTCTTGTACTCCAAACCGCAATCCAGTAGAATAATTCGAGGATTTTCAATATACCTGACAAAAAAAACATATAAAAAGATATAAACGTGCAATTCCAACTGAAAAAAAAACACAAACCGGTAAACGTATTCGTTAGCCTGGGGTACTGGCGTCACCACTGAGCTTCCATTAGGGAGTCCAGAGCTTAGGGGTGGATCCTGCAGTCTGGCTATTCCAGCTGCATCCCTCTTCCCTTCCCTTCCCCTCACTTATCTCCAAAGAGACACGAGGGTGCAGTATTCCTGTAGTGCTCTAGGCGCTACGGTGAATTATAAAAAATAAAAAAACCACAAGCAAATCCTTACCTTCGCATTTTGGGATGAGTCACGTCCTTGTTGAGCATGATTCCCTTCAACACGCAGGAGTCTTCAATTGTTCCACCAGGAATCTATGGAAGCATAATCGTACAAGTCATATTTTGTTCGCCATTAGCGCCAGACACTCTGGTACGTCCATAGTTGACCAGGTTACTAATGGCACACTAGAAAAAAATAAGACGTTCCATAAATATATCGTTCACAAACCTTTTCCACGCGGGCGTATCGCTTGATGTCGATCTCCTTGCGTCCGTTCTCCTCCTTGAAGACAGTGGCGACGGCGTCCATGGCAATCTCGCAGGCCAGATCGGACCTACACAGGTACGGTAAGAAGAACTTTATAAGAAAACATAACTCCAACCACGAACAAGCAACTCAAAAACTAAATAACACATGCGTACCATTTCCCAATGAATTTGGTTCCAATACAGCTGCCGACCACCTTTTTCAACTGGGCGCGGTCCTTCGGATCGATAGGAGTACTTCGTTGGAGAAAAAAAATCGAGAAACGTTTATTTTTATAGAAAACTACTTAGTAGCAACATCTCTAGGAATTTTTAAAAATACAATTGTGTAGCTTTTCGCACTGCATAAGCAAGCCAGTGAAAACTAGTACCTCAGCTGTTCCTTCAGGATAGGAATAATATCCTCCAGCGCCTGGCGGAAGGCGTTAATTATGATGGTCGGGTGCATCTGCTGTTCCAGAAACGGTTCAGAGACCGCCAGCATCTGTCCGGCTGTCGTACAAAAAATAAATAATTATGATATTACACAATAATGGTTAAAAAAAAACGAGGCGGACAAGTATTATTCAGTTCAGTCGATCAAATTATAATTTTTTTTGGCTGACAAGACTAGAGACGCGAATTGTACTATTTTTTTTACCAAGAATTATGACAGAGGTGGTTCCGTCTCCAACTTCCTCGTCCTGGGTGCGACTGATCTCGATCATGGTCTTGGCGGCCGGATGTTGAACAGTGATCTGAAATAGAAAATGGTTTAGTCATGACATGTGGCAAAACACGTTAAAGTATCTCCCTACATATCTTTCCCCAGAGTTTATCGGGACTTTTTAGTTAAAAGTTTCAAAGACATAAAGGACAGAGGTCAATATAGAATTATGTCGGCTAACTCACCTCTCGCAGAATGGCGTTGCCATCGTTGGTCATCACAATGCCGCTCATGGGATCCATCAACATCTGTAAGAAATAAAAAATAAATAAAAAATATTTAAAATGCAATAGAGTACGGCAAATATAAAAAATATGTCCATGTAAACAAACGATCTAACAATCCACTTCGACAATTCTACTAGTTTTGAAAACATTTTCGTTCAGTTTGAAGACAAGCAAATAAGCGTATCGGCCACCTGAGGCTATCTCAACCATGAGGCTATCTCTACATGTTAAATTATTAGGCTCAAGCTATAAAAACGTTTATTTTTTATGGTATTTCAAAGTATTGTTATTTCTCAAATTCAAACAGCCTTTCACGTTCAGCAAATCGCATTTCTCAAAAAAACAAAGTACTTATTGTTTCTAAAAAAATGTAAAACGTCTTTCACGACCATATATCCGTTTCCCGAACTTTAAATAATTCTCGTACGGGGGCGCTAGGAGACCGTGCACACAGGCACAACGGTCCATTTATCAGAGTTCGCGCACAACCCAGAGGAGTAAGGCCGCACGCGCGAACGCCCGACAATGCAGCAACCACGCAATTGCCTGAACGGATAAGGCAAACTCCCCCAGCGGGCACGTATTTCCGTGACAGTTAATTCGCCGTTTAACGGGCAGCTCGTGGTAAACGCAACGGCGGCATCGTGCTGAGCGCGAGCCATACGCCTTTTAATCTCGTCAGCGCAGACGAGAGCTGGGCCGAGGAAGCCCGCCAGAAATATGCCGCTGTTGGGGGAAAACTCGAACTGTGGTAGTCACTTTGCTTATTAAACATTAATTGCAATCAACCAAATTATTTAAAAAATGGGATTAGAATATGGGTCATGAGAGTAAGCATCTTGTAGGCATTTGCAGAGCAGGCTTTGATTTCGAATCATGCACCCCCACACATCGCCATAGCGACATGGGGGTGCATTTCAATTGCGAACGGAGAATGTTTTTGAGATATATTATTTCATATTGCAATGTATTTATTACGTTCGTTGATAACTACATTTAAAAAAAAATATGTTGGGAACACAATACCAGGTACAATATCACTAAGTCAACGTAAATGACTGCATAAAGTAATAAAAAATAACCAAATTAGCCATTAGAAGAAAATAACTAGTTTTTTTCTTGCTCAAGAACATATACTGTAGTTATTAAAAATATTGTTTTAATCTATAGATCCAGGTTTAGCTGGACATTTTCACCTAATCACTACAGGAGGTTCGGGCTCGAGCCTGAGGGGTGAGCCTGAGTGAGGGGCACATTTTCACCAGTACCCTGAGAACCGAATAAACCAGAGCTCACGCCGGGAATCGAACCGGGAACCGCAACCGGTTTTACTGTACTAGTAATTTTGTCTGGTTACAGTGCAGAAACCGACCATTACTGTATACCACAGTTAACGATATTCGTTGGCGTCTGCAGCGCAAACAATGTTGCGTTAAGGTTGGAGTTCCGTCGAGGGTACGAACGAAGCTGGAACGAACGGAGAGATCCATATGCCGTGGAGGCCGGAACTGGATTTCCCTCGAGACGCACTAATTCGACTCTACCTATTCCTAAGCCAATTAATGCCATCGCGCCCGGCAAAGAATCGTTTGATGACGTCGCCGGAAGGAAGAATTGCGCGATCTCGCTCAATTCATTATTCACGAGCACACAAGAATAGCAAAATTAGCCCAAAGCACTATTCCTCAATGAAGTTATACAAAAAAAATTGGCAACGATAAGTGATGCCAACCAAAATTCTCTCTTCCCACTGGGTCGGTTTGCCTTGGCATGACCCTAGTTCAGTTCCCCAAATTTTATGAGGCTCATTTATACGTCGACCTAAGGATAACTACTGGTCACCAAACAAGACCCTGAGAAACCTACGGGGTTCCCAAAGAAAACCCTGAGGGACGGACCTACGGGTTCCTAAAGACGGATTCATAGATACAACGTGGAAAAACTTAAAGGTTGTTAAAGACAACACCAGAAAAATAAAAGCTTCCCACAAAGTTCAATCAAACAAGCAAAAATAATAATAGAAAATTTAATTAAAAATAATAATAGCAATAGATTTCAAAGAATCAACATAATGCCACAACACAGCACCCGAATTAAATTTTGTAATAAGTTTTCAAACGCGTTGTTCCCTTGTGTAGCGATGCTAAGAGAAGCGCAATCTAAACCCGGCGCTGTTATTGGGACACCCTATACTGATGGCAAGCTTCACTGCATTACTTTAGTGCGGTGTGTGTTTCGGTCGTGCACCTTATCAGGGGCAGCTACATAATGGTGAGCCGCACTTGGACGATATCTGACAAGCAACTTCGGATCATCGAGTCGTCGCAAGTTGCTGTCTCTGTAGGAACGGCGATGCCACCGCTCAGCAGTCGGTTCTTAACTGAAAGCAGCAAAGTATACTGTACTCAATCCGAGCACTTTAGAGTTGGAACGAGCCTTTCACCACCGAGCCTTTCAAATGGATTTTCAATTTTACCTATTCTCTCGCCCGAGGTCAATTTCGGGAACATTTTCGTCTCCGATTGGATTTAAGTGCCCAGCGACGATCGCATTTGCAAACAGTAGAATTCCAATAGAAACTCTGGTCATTACAGCAGAACAGTTTCAACTAGTAATCCAGTCTAACAAAACGAGAATGAATACCAATAAAAGTTATTCGACCTGACAAAATAGCACCCTAATAGTGGTAGCTGCAAACAAAGATTAAATTCACCTTTCCCAGCCCATAAAATAAATATCTAGTGAAGTTATGAAAGTCTCACGCGGCACATTGAACTTATTTTCGAACAAAGTTTATCCGGATAACTTTTACATTTAGTTGCTTGAATAAGTGAACATAAACAATACATTATGCATGAGTTGTAATAATAATACATGGTGCAGCGAGCAGACTGCCGATTTTAAAGAGGAAACAAGGAAAAAAGGAACTAAACATATAAAAAGTGACTTGAAATTGAGCTCACTTTCAATTTCGATAACGATTAACCACCGGCGACCCAGTGACCCACTGACTAAAGCTATCGCTTCGAACGATCGTCACAAAACACGCTAAGAGACTCCGGTCTGCCCCATAAAAAACGATGGTGTTTCCGGCGTCGGGGGACGAGGAACGCTCCGGTAGATGAAATTAAGAACCGTCCGTGATATAAGACCGGACATCGGTCGCAATATCGAGACGAAATAAGAGGCAGAAAAATTGTTTTTTCTCGCGGTGGACCCCGGCCATAAAGAGCCAATAATCCGCTGCAGCACAGAAACGAACACAAATATATTTTTTTTCGTTTTATTGACAGGGGAAAACGGGGTGGTTATCGATCCGGTAACCAGAGGCGTCAACGGACTCGCGGATGCCTAAGTAAACACGCAAAACGCAATAACGGATGAGACGCAACGGGCAGGAGCACCAGCTGCTCGCCACTAGTAAGAGGAAATGACTGTCAGACGAGAGATAGTACACGGAATTGAAAAAGTGACATCCGAGAGAACCATCCGACATTTCCGGTATACCATAGAGCTCGGGCTTGGTGAAATAACACAACTGGTTTTTAATGGGTGACAATGTGCCTTCGTATAAATCAGAATAAAAACAACAATACAACAACGACAACATATTTAAATATGGGCGATGCGCTTGTTCACTACAGTGCGTTTTTCTTAATTATTTATGTAGTCGTCAGGTACCCCAAATCCTAATCCCTCATTACAAGCGATAATGGCGGATAATTTTCCCAGAGCACTCCGTCCTGTAACTGTAAGAAACAAAATGGTGCAAAAAAGCACGGCAAAGTCGAAGCAGTATTCAGCAATGGAATAATTGTGCGGACAATTCGACAAAAAATTCACTAGCCGTCCATCATCAAACATAATAATTTGAAGCACACAAAAAACAAAAATAATAATTTCTAACTTAATCGATCAGTAAGTTTTTTTTTTTTTTTTTTTTTTTTTTTTT
>JAUJYS010003086.1:0-13651 GCA_033995665.1 Melogona broelemanni | reverse complement strand
CTTCGTGTTGCTGTGGCAATATGTGAAAGGCACATTTTTACCAGTACCCCAGGATCGAATAAACGAAAGCCTGCGCCGGGAATGGAACACGGGACCACCCGCTCAATAGGATGTTGCCATATCCACTGAGCCACTGGTCAGACGCCTAATTTAAATACTTGCTTTGGCAACTCCTTTCAATTGTTCTAGGAAAATTTAATCTCGAATTCCTTTCTAGGATGTCCAAACCAATTCCAAAACATAAAAAAATCGAAGAGTAGCTTGATAAGTTGATGTCGAGCATGTATGATGATGTCGGCCACCACCATTCGATCACTTCTTTTCTATTTTTTTTGTAGCGGTATTTTCCAAATTGTATATGTTTGCGGTCATCGCTGATTTTCAAGGACATTTTGAAGGCTTTTTGCCAATCTGATCAGACAAAAATAAATTCGGTTCTTTACGAGATCGGCAACTATCGTTTTCTATACGAAATTCAAGCCTCTCTCGGTTTAACTTTGAGACTTTTGCGCAAGCGATAAGACACATTTTATTATTTGTTCTATTTATTGAAATAATTCCATTTCATTACACGCCCTTTTCGCTGAATTCCCTGATGGATGTACTTGTAATATACAGGAAATCGGTATAACCATTGCGCCTTTATGTGTTAAATCATTATTTACCACTGCTCTTGGGGTACCGTCTTTCTGTCTGTTATTCCACTGTTTTTATTCTCTTACTTCTCTCACTTAAAATCCATTTTTTTTAATTCGGAAATAGATTAGAAAACATGGTTTGTTTATGACTGTTTCGTTTGATTGTCTATTAAGAGATTATAAAGTTTTATTCTAGGTGTCGCAATCATCTGAATATCGTGCGTATATGTTTAATTAATTACAAGTAGACAACAGAAAATTGCATATTGTATACAGAAGTACGATCGTACATGTACTCG
Source organism: Melogona broelemanni (assembly GCA_033995665.1). NCBI lineage: Eukaryota > Metazoa > Arthropoda > Diplopoda > Chordeumatida > Chordeumatidae > Melogona > Melogona broelemanni. The sequence goes on along the minus strand of JAUJYS010003086.1, from coordinate 12,714 downwards.
TGCGTATTTAATTAACATAATTGCTTTAAAAAATAATTTCCAACCAATTAATTTAACTAGTAAAGTTTATCTAAAGAGTTACAAAATTTCAAGCCTTTCTACGTTCTGTATGAATGCTAATAAAATAATTTAAAATATGTTATTTTGCGTAAAAAATTATGGTTCATGCTATTAGACAAAAAAGTGACTTTACATCCAACCAATTCGCCTCTACAGTCACGGATTACAAGAATATCCATGCTTTTATTTTTCAAATTATTTCTTACATAAATGCTTTTCTATGTAGATACATTCAGTACATGCATGTTAACAAAGTATAACATAGGTGTTAAATATGTCGGATAATTTGGATAAAATAAATGTTCCTGACATATGAGCGTGGACACTATTTATGGTAAAAGTATGGGCAAATAATTGTGCCTTGGTGTTGTTCCTAATGTCTTATCAAAGTTGGCAGGCCAGCCGATTTTTTTCGGGTATGCAGTTTGATCGATAGCCTGCGGACGCCTAACCATGACAGCATTATCATATGCATAATTAATGATAATTGAGCTGGAAATATGACCTTGCGAATTTGCATACAAACATTTGAATAGAGTGGTCATTCGCCGCTAAGTCTCTGTACTTTTATTACCCTGTGCCTGCCTGTAAAGCCAAAGAAACATGATATGTCCTACGCTTGGACAATAACATGTTATAGGCGATCGTATCATTTGTATGTAACTAATTATGGAGACGGAGAAATGCCATGGATTTTTGAATAGCAAATCGCTCTAAATGAAAAAATTCTTCCCTAATGACATATGAGGAACACCACTTTAAATTTCGTCTTTGTCAGGTGCCACAAATCAAGACGATCACTAGCTATGAGTCCACTAACCAGTTAAGCTGATTGAATAGGATATATGAAGAAAACGGGATAATATCGCGCCATATTTGCGTCCCTTTATCCTCGAAATTCCTAGTGTTGGGTTCGTTTCCCTCAGGTTTTAAAAAGGAACCGGTTCTAATTTCCGTTCCTCCGATGAAAAGAGGAATCAGCTCCTACATACAGTAAATTAAAAGGAACCTGGGCGTTCCTTGTTCCTTTTCAAAAGTAATCTGTAACTTTTCCGCTCCTTCGGTTAAAAATATTAAAAAAATACCGAGTTGTGTGATGTTAACAACAAATTATGATTACGTTCATGATTACGCCAAATGGACATTTGCGTGAACTAAAAGACATATGCCGATTTACGGATATAGATGAATTTGTTTTAGCAATTTCTGTTTGATACTGTAAAATGGTTCCGCAGTCGACATACTTTGAGCAATTGTACTTGATATTAATAAAATATTGAAGGTTGTGGCAAAAGGAACTCTACACAGAAAAGGAACCCCCGTTCCAGTTCGTAAAATAATGAACCAGTTCCCGTTCCAGTTTCTACAGAAATAAAATTAACCTAAGCGTTCCTAAGTTCCTTAAAAAAGAAACCAGTTCCTAGGAACATACTTCTTCCCTACCCGTTCTTACTCAACACTGGAAGTCCCCACCATTCAACATAGCTTCTCCGTTTGCTAATGCCAACGACATCATTAAAAATAACCTTAAAAACATAATTTTTGGTGAGCCAACATCCAAGGCATCACGGAGTGAACACCGTCAAAAACGACGACAAAAAAGCGATACCACATTGTTTATCCTCACTAACTAATTAACTATTAACGATTTCGAGCTCGTTGGACAGTTAACTTTATTTCGAATGTCGACCGAGACGTGAAGATTAAAATAATACATGTCATTGCGCGGCTATTCTCAGCTTGCCCAGAAAGGACATGAAACAGTTGGGCATTTTGATGCAAGCTCGATGGCTATCTCCAAGTGCTGTATATATATATGCCATATGGTGTGAAGCCCATTGACATATCACTATCCTGTCTACTCTTAATTTGGATTTTGGCATTGAGCATAACATTGACAATCAATGATCATGTACGTGTACGTGTTAGTATACCGCGCAGAAGGTCTGCAAGTGAAGCAAAAGCAAAGCACAAAAAAAAAATGAAGTGGGGGGAAAAAAGCAGGTAGGAAGTTGACTACGATTTAGCATGGGGTGTGTATACACCTTCCCGAGGCGAAGCGCCGTATAATTGTTCAAAAGTAGTTCGCATTCCCCAGCACTGAGCTTGGTGCTCACGAATAAGGCCACTCAAGGACGTTACACATGCTCGAGTACGTTGCATATCTATATGTACACTGTACACCCCCTGCCCCCTCCTCGAGTCCGTTATAAGCACGCCACACTATCACTCTATACTATGACGTATCTATTCTTTTGCCTTTTTTGCTATTCAAAGTTGAAAATTGAAATTGAAATTTATTTTTATTTTTCTCTTGTTTTATCTTTACTTCCAGATTTTATCAATTTCATTTACTCATGGGAACCGATACAATCGAAATATCGATTCTGGCAATCATGACTCAAGTCCCATATTTTTCCAATGCAAGCATGCGATTTTTAATTTTTAAGATATATTTTTGAGAATAACGGGAATTATGATTTTGCCAATGTTAAGATCTCCTAATATTGGGCAAGTCACGAACATTTTTTTTTAACGAATTATATATTTGAATTGATTCAATATATATATACTTTTCTCGTTTGAAATCACCATTTTCTGAACTCGTTTTAAATGGCCTTTCTTACCGGTAAAAATGTGAAATGAAATCAGTTTGTCATAGACATAGTTCGTTTTCCAGCCCTATTACGCTATTTGCGTTCGGATAGTAAATGCAGTGTAAAATGAGGCGTAAGTGGCAACCTTGATCCACATACTAGTCGCCATTAGTGTAATGACTGTCGCAGTCACCGCTAATCTAGACCGTCATATTTCAACTCGCAGCATTACAGCGACTTGCCTCCCTGCGCATGACTGCCAAAACGCATGTTACAGCTCCGACAATTTACTCATGTAAGAATGCTATTTTACATAATGGATCATTTCCATTAACATTTTTTTTTTTTTGAAACTGATAGCGCCGAACTATTCATAGACAATGCATCGAATATGCCTAGCTACTTAAAAAGGTAATTTGCATTTGGCGTCTCACAAATATAAAGGTACGCTTTGTCAGCTTTATAGGCGGTAATCGTTTGCGACAAAATATCATTTGATAAAATGAACAACTACGAATACCATTTGATCCTTGCACATAAAATCGGATGCACTTTTCGCTTTTATTTTAAAATAAATATAAACTTAACAAACAAAGATCACGTCTACCAGCGTGTTGCCAAAGTCTAACTGCGAATACGAATAACTTAGAGTTGGTCAAATAACTCAAATATAAAAGCAAAAATTATTCAACTTTCTTCGTCGCTAATTTGTTGCAACGACATTTTACGAATTGCGCGATAATAATCGATGGTCACATGGTCTGGTCTTCATTCCTAGAGTTTAGGTCTTTGGTACAAAACGTGTTTCCTTTGGTCTAACAATAGGAAAAAATAATTGTCACATACTTAAATGACGTAACTGTTTGGAGCTAACAGTTTCTGCATCATGATGCAAAACTCGGGATGTTGAAATAGTACGTATAAAATGAATATGTTCGTAACGTAATAAGTCGTTTCAAGTATGTGGTTGTGATCTTCTATGTGTTTGACAAGAATATTTCTGTATATGGCTCAAAGGAGCGATTCAGAAGTTATTGTAAGCCAAAATCTAGTAGTCAGTGTAGTTCACATACTTCCCACAGCATCAGTGGCGCTGCGATTCATATTCGATTTCTATGACGCATGGCAGCGCCACTGGTCCTGAGGTGAGCATGTGAAGTGCGAACTACATTTGCTTACCAAATTTTGGCCTCTAAATCGCTTCTCTAAATCTTGGGTCAAATGTTTTAAATTGTCTTACCTGGCTGCTGTGCCGTCATCGTTGACGAGAAAACTGTCGATGTCGCTGTTTTCCAACAGATGCAAGACGAGTTTGCTGGCGGAAAATAACAACAAGTTCATGTTAAATTGGTGGATGAACATCTGAGAAGTTTTGTTTAAACTAGTAGATCGTTTTGCAACATTTGGGATTTATACTTTGTACATCTCAGCCAGAATTACTGGTCACGCCCACGTTTAACCAATTAATTGTAAACCAAAAAGTTGTAATTGATTTTCACAAGGATTATTTTTCGACGATCCTGTATCCACTCTGCTGGTGCCTTCGGACAACCAAAGGGTACGGGCGAAAAATGATGCCAAGGGGCCCTTTTTATTATCATTCATCGCCATCACTGAAGTAAATATCACAACACTTGGTAACTTTATTTAGTGGGGGCCTAGTCGGGTATTTTTTTGATGGGGTGGCCCAGTTTTGGACGAATATACAAGTAAATCTCAATATGCCGCGGAATAAGATAGCTTAGGTTGGAACGCTGCAGATTCCTTTAACAAAATACATTCCGATTGAAAAAACATTTTTTCTGGCCCGAAAAACTCCGGATATCTTGGCCGCGCGGGAATCGAACCCGCGTCTCCGGCATCGAAAGCGAGAACGCTATCCACTATGCCACCGTTACCTCCACCGTGTAGGTCACCTTGGTCAGTACATTTCGATCAGCAGATCCGGAATAATAACTCACGTGGGATAATAGTCGACCTCTTCGCAGTAGGTCTGCCCGTCTTTGGCGCAGTAGGGTCTTTGACCGGGCGGCGCCGGAACGTAAGGACCCGTGGGCGCCGGCGGCGTGGTGGGCTGGTAAGTCGGATAGTAGGCCACCGTGTAGGCCTGCTGGATGGGCACGTAGGCCGGCGCCGAGTTGGGGTACGGCGGCGGTTGCTGATGCTGCTGTTGGGGCTGTTGCGGCCGCTGCGGCACGTAGGAGCCGCCCACGTTGCCCACCCCCGGATAGGACTGCGGGGGCAGGGACGGGGGCGGGGGACCGTAGGGGGAAGGCACGCCGTAGGGCGAGGGCGCCGCGTTGGAGTAGATCGGCATGAATGGGTTGACGTTGTTGGTGTAGCTGGGCGGGAGGGGGTGGCCGCCCGCCTGCGGAGTCCGTTGACCCAGCTGCTGTTGCGGCGGCGTCTGCGGCTGGTAGCGACCGTCGCCGCTCGTCCTCACGGCCAGCACCGACAGTAGGGTGAACAGCATGGCGCCCACTACAATTCGACCGCTGACCTGCAGGATTAGAAGAAACAAGTAACTGTAAAAAAAAAATCGTTTTTCGGATGCATTCTTTTATTTTTGAATCGGTATAAAGCGTAAGTTTTCGTTTTGATATACTGATATTTCTAATTTTTCCCCAAGGCATATGGGGATATTTAAATAATTTATTTGCACTGTATTATCACTAACAATTTTTTATTTTGATTTAAACAACATAACTATTTTTTTTAACGATGCACACTCTTACAATGTACAACGAATCTTTGAAAGGAAATTCGAGGATCCCATGAAAATTTCTACCCAAATGCCATTCGGTTCCCTTTGCTGCTGCGCCGCAAAATGCCTGATGCTGCCCCTGAAAAATATGAGCCAGCAACCAGGCAATGTTACAGTGTTGTACGTCATTGCCAACGCAAGTACTGTCGCAACCGAAAAAACGAATCATGTAAAAGTTACGCAATACGATGATACGCAAAAATTTGTGAAAAGTTTAAAATGTTCAATGAGCCTGAGCTGCGCATAAAGCTTCAGGTTATTTAATAAACTGGTGATTTGACCCCACCATAGACCCCCCACCCTGGGCTGCTCGCGGGTACAAATTGGAATTTTAATTGTTAATTGTAGTGCCAAAGTTACGTGTAAACGGACGAGTGAAAGTTTTTTTTTAAATCACCGTAGCGCCTAGTGCACTACAGGATTACTGCACCCTCGAATCTCTATAGAGATTATGTGAGGGGCAGGGAAGGGGAGGAAATCAATCAGATCGGATCAGACAATTAATGTACAATTCAAGTAAAATAAAATGTTGTAATAATTATTTAATAACAAATAAAAAAATTAAATGCAATAATAAATACCAAGTATGTGCAAAGTAAAATGGCGACACTGAGTTTTTTATTATAATTTTTTTACAGGTTAATTCTCAAATAAATCGTTCAACGTAATTATTTCAATGGGAAGATCAGGACATGAGCTAAGCCTATACCCCGGATGATGGTAAGGCAATGCTTGTGGTCATTTGTGGTAGATAAATGTACAATTCGATTGTAGTTATTGAATTCCATATTTCCGTTGGTAAAAGAATTGGATCTACTTATAATACAGATCTATCGGATGTCAAACCATTCTTATCGAAAAAAAAAGTTGGAAAAGGAAAAAGAAGATACCCGATACGAGTGAAGAATCAAATTAAAATTAAGAAAATAAAACGTACAAAGTAAACTTATTTTTATGAAATAAACGATATATCAGAATATTACATGGATAATATTAGGATATTTCAGATTTAAACGAATAATCACAATAAAGATACCTGATAGCAAGAAAATTTCACCAAGTTACTGTAACAGATTATTATGTTTGTTCTTTTATTTACATTCACCTGGAGGTGTTTCTGCGATTTTGTTGAATTAAAATTGGTTCTCTCTATTTCGTTGGTTTCGATTTAACGATTTGAAAGTCATCTCGGCAAAATAGGAAATAAGATTGAATTTGAGAAAATAAATCGTCTTTTGAATTTATTCAAACTATTTTGTGTCAAATTATGTGTACCAATATGTACTGTACAAAACATGTTTTGTTAAATCCCACAGCTACTCTAATGATTCATTGACGCTTAGCTAACACGAGCGAAAGGAAATCTTATCGACATTAACAAAGATTTAACGTCTGAAATTTGTTTTTCACATGAAAGTGCATTAATAAAAAAGCCGTCATCCCTTAGATCAACTTGGAGATTATATGCACTGTATGAAGTAGGTTGTCGGCCCGCAAGCGGTATACCATGAAAAAAGTCCACGATATCTGATACATAAACGAAGTGTATATAACATTATAACTAAAGCAGTGCCAGGAAATATTTGGCATGTCGTCACGAAATGTGTGTTTACATTTTTAGGAGCAAACAGAATGCCGCGCGTAGCCATGAAAAAATGTGGTCCAAGGATTTTGGATACGCGGTTTGGCGCGATACAATCGGTACCACCCTCGTCGCTTCGTCCATTCGTCAGACCCATGTGAGGCGACATTAGCGTCAATTTTAGCTTTGTGTATCAGTGGCGGCTCGTTAAAAGTGTGGTCGTGGAGGCCGGTCCTCACAAAAAAGCAGGTGAGTGGAGAAAATGTAAAAATGTTTTGAATCCGTAACACAAAGTGTTTCATCAAGGCAAAGGTATTTGTAATTTTCGAATTGTTCAATATTTGGCGCGTGTAAATTATTTGTTATTATTCCGGTAAAATGAAATACCGTAAAATGATAACGACGCTTTGTGTTCATAACTGAAAAAAACATGGCAACTCATTTTCAAGAATGTAATTAATTACAAGATGAAATTGTTTTTTTTTTTTCTACTGAAAAATATCCGCGAAATCAAAAGTCTATACGGTGATTGAAGATGTTATTTGTCCGCTTTCAAATTTAGGAATTGTCATCGTCTAGAATGTTCGCGACGAGCCGCCGCTGTATTATGTTTGTTATTTTTAGAACAAAAAAACTTGTTTTGGAAAATAAAAATAGAGCATACGCCAGCCATGTTCATTTAGAGCATTCATTTTTCTTTCTCCCCAATAACACTTTTTACAAATTTACCTTCATGAGTGATGAGTATTCGAATGCCAATATACTGCGGATTAAGAGAAAGCCTTTGACCAATACATACTTTAATACACGTACGCTTTCGCTTTCATGAATGACGAAGAAGCAAACATAACATATTGAAATTTGTGGAAAGACTTTGACGAAGTGATCCTATTTCCATACATAAATAATCGAAACTAAAGTAATAACTAAATTCAACCAAGACAACGTGCAGAATGCACTCGGTATTTGATTCGATTAGTTTGAAGAATTACTTTGCTAAATTTGACTAAAATTGGGCGATGGCTACCTTATTTTGCTAATCAATTAATTTAGTTAAAAAATATAGCTATCGCTTATCACGAATACCTCGACAGCATTTAATTATTCGGATAATACCAAACTGTGGATATGTTGCGTCATTTTAACGTTTCTTGAAAGTGATCGACGGTATCCTTATTGGGTATATCTTGGTTGTTCCAAATCGATAAACCACCAAATCATCGCAAATAGGTTTATAATCGTAAATGGTCGTTGTCTTGTACTGTGAGCGTGTATATAGGCCTCCGAGGCAATTTGACAAGATTTATTGTAATGAGGGTGGCGGGAACGTGAGCTTAACCTCCAACTAACCTCCGCACGATGATCGCGTTGATGTTATGGTCTTACGCGGAAACCCCTACAGTTATAATTTAAGATTGACGTGTGAATGCTTGTGTGAATGTACCGTACGTTCGTCGGCCACGACAACGAAATAGACATGACTATAGACTCCAGATTCCGTTGACTTTTGAATGGTGTCTAAGCGTGCAAGACTACAAACGAATGATATAAATAGGATATTTCATTTGTTTTTTCACTCACGTCATGACCACTAGACCATTTTACAAATTGATTTTGTGAAAATAATTATTGCTTTTCTCGTCTTGGAAAATTTGGATAATTATATCCTTATTACGGAAGTTAATAACTTTATTCTAGATAGAAAAAAAAAAGTTGAAATATTCTGGTCTGGTAAGTGACCAAAGCTTGGCCTATCGGCAAAAGAGCGTTTTTATTATGTTTATTTACGCTGATTGTGTGATTTCAATTTGCATGCCGTAATTTAGCAATTTAAGGCTTTTCAATTTTTTTTTATACAAAATTATTTATTGCAGTTTAATCAAATGAACTCTTCAGATATGTTAAAATATGCGCATAAAATGTGGGCATATGATAGTTTAGAAATTAATTCTGTATCTCTGATTTGCGTGATCGTCGTATCAAAATCGGCCTTAAAAACATATCACGACTCGTTTTTTCTCCACACGCTCCATTCGCAAGACGCACCTGTCTTTTGAGTACGGTCACGCCGTTCTCTAGTCTCTGCATCTCTTTGGTCTCGGCACGCGCAAGCCGGTAACGTCGAGCGAACAGCATCGCACATAATGAAAGAAATAATAATAATAGAAAAAAAAACTAAAACTAAAAAGTCCATGACCTGAGTTCACCCCGACGTAGCCTGCCCCCTCCATCACATCACCGTTATCTCTCCCCCATCTCCGGCACCGCCGCTTGATATATCGTTCGGCCCGTATAAAACTGGGACTTACGTAACCGCGCGCCCGAGCACGTTTCTCTCTCTTTCTCTCTCTCTTCCTTCCCCCTCTCTACCTGGCTAAAAAAATCCCGCGTGTGCTCGATTGCGCAGCCGGCAATCGCGCAATAAGTCACATTTCGCCTGCACTCATGAGACCATCGATTTATTGCAACGACCGATTTATTTATCAGAACAGGATTTCAAACGGTGAGTGAAATTATCAACTCTTTTAACGAGTTTTTGGTGTCAGCTGACGCCGTTGTCAATGGTAAATCGCTGGAAAAAATCGTGCGGTGTTTTCAGGACTTTCGCCGATCTCGGCAAAGCCAAACAAGACTTCGTGCATGGTCGCGTTTTCTTTGTCCTTAAATGGTCTTATGCCCCCGTCATTAACCCCCTAAAAGGGGCTGCTTGCGGGTATATATTGTAACTGTAATAATTGTAATTTTCCAGGCAAGTTTTCTGAGTTACTTACTAGGGGACTGATTTTGCACCGGGACCGGGAAATTGTGGTCAATTATTCCTGATCAATTTATTTTGTCGATACGTCATGTTCGTTGGTCTATTTCGTTAGTCAACTCCCATTACAATCTTTAATCCATCAATCCATTCAAACTGTTTCATGAGCACTTTGCCAGCGCTAAACGGGCTCTATCCGCGGCAGGTAAAATTTTTACCGCACGATGACGGTTTCTCAATTGTCATTCCTCATATACCTTGCTAGATCAGAAGAGATCCTAGCGGATTTTATTTCTTTGGTATTTCCTACGGCATGTCCCGTCCACGAGCTTTGGCCTTGGCTATCGACGAGCACTGACTGACTGTCTCAAGAGGATAGGCACCCATAGCACACAGCCCTTTCACCTGTCTGCGTGTCTCTCGCCAGTCGAGTGTTGTTGCCGTTGTCTTCCGGCAGGCCCAGCACGACCAGACACATCGGTGTTTTTTTTCTTCTTTTTTTGGTGCTTCCACTAGCGTCAGTGTTGTCTGAGGTCAAGTGCAATATTGTGAACGTCACTGTAGACGTGTCGTGCAACTGCGTACGTTGAGCGCACCTGGCGGCCAATGGGGGAACATAACGGGAATGGGGAAACGTGTTCCGAAACACCCCCGAATCAAAAGACGACCAGAGTCTGACGAGCTCTCACATTAAATAATAATTAAATAATATTTTCGATTCGTTAAAAAATTACGAAAGAACAACCCTTTGACCTTCGTCTTTACCTTTTATGAGAAATAAAATTAGAAACCATTTAATTATTATTGAACGTGAACTACAGTCTACTGGTAGTACAATAATTAGCCAGATTATGTTTGCCTTTCTTTTTGACACTGCTCCGGAACATGTGCCACATGCGTTTAAACTTAAAGACGTTATATTAACTCACTGACGGTTAGAATTGTGTATCATCGCCGGTTTTCATATTTTAAGACTTCGTTTTAATTGGTTCGGAAAATTTAACTTGAAAAATCGCGTGCGTCGGATTTGTATTTAATACTGTTGTAGGTTTAATTAATACATTTTTTAATTTAAGAGTTTATGGTCGAAAAATATCATTTTCTCTTGCACAATTTAGTACATCGATAGAAAATTATATTTTAGAAAACAATTTTCGATATAGGCGTTTATTCAATTTGATACACGAATTGATAGACTCATTTGAGAATTGTTTGTATGGCAAAGGAGATGGAAGTGTCTTATTCAAAGCGGTTGTGTTTTTGAGTACGCCATATGCATCTCGATTAAAAAATCATTAATAACCAGTGTTAGGTTCGTTTCTTTTGAAAAGGAACCGGTTCCCGTTCCCGTTCCCTCAATGATAAAAGAAACCAGTCCCCGTTCCAGTTGCTACATAAACTGAAAGGTTAGGTTCTTAGTTCCTTTTCAAAAGGAATCTGGGGTTTACTGGAGTATCTGGAGCTTTCGATTAATAAGAATATTTATGAAAAGATGCCGAGTGGTGCAATGTTCACAATTTTTTTGATCATGATGACGCCAAACGGACATTTGCGGAAACAAATCTAAGGAACATATACTGGTTTGCGGACACAGGTCTAAATCTTTATTAATTTATGTTTGATTATGTAAAATTGTTCCGTTGTCGCCACACGTTTGAAAAAATGTTCTCCTAGAAAATTGAAAGTTATTTGCAAAAGGAACGCTGTCACAAGAAGAGGAACCAGTTCCCGCTCCAGTTTCTATAGAAATAAAAAGGAACCTAGGCGTTCCTAAGTTCCTCAGAAAAGGAACCAGTTCCTAGGAACGGAACTTTTCCGTTCCGTTCCTACCCAACACTGGTCATAAACTATTATGTCTGATCGCGTGGCTTATGCGTGCAAGCGCGACAGAACGACCTATAAAAAAGCACTTGCCAAAAACCCATAAAACAAATTCTTGCTGAAATATTGACTAAATATATGGTGCAGTATACCGTTGGGATCGTAAAAAAAGTCGTAAAATCAGAAAGAAAAATGGTTACAACATGTTGCGCACATTTATACCACTGCGACGATCTTTTTTGCCTAGTTTACATTTCCAATTTTCAAGTCCTTCGAGACACTAGGTCGCGTTAGGCCGAAGAGATCAACAATTCTCGGAGGGAACAATGCTTCTCGACATTTAGTGGAAATACTAAATTGCAAAAAAACATCTCTGCTTTCAGAACTTTCAAATTTAGTTTTGCACCTATTATTTCATTTATTATTTATCCAACTGCCCATTTTTTGTATTCAATAAGCAGGAAATATAAATAAACTTTTTCCATTGCGTGATATTCATGACTGTATAATTAAACGCCGCCCATCTCAAAGAACTTCGAACAATGAACAATTGATGCGAACGGGACATATTGGAACAGGGAGGGGGAGGGGAAGGGTTCGTGTGTGGCTATGCATTATCTGTGATGTTCATGCGCACGCACGCTATTTCAATATTTATTTTCTGCTCTCGCCCTATCAATGAGAATGGGTGGCCTAATAACCGCCTCTATACCTGTGCCAGATTATTAGCTACAGACGCGGCGTCCCAACCCCCTCCTAAAGTAGTTATTAGACTTGTAGGCCAAGAACATTGACATGGAAAAGTGCCGGCAGCCAATCTGTATAAACGGCGCAGTGGTTTCTGCTCGCAGCTAATCAAGATGTCTTAAAATTATCCGAGACATTTTTGTCAGCGGATTTTTTTTGCCGATTTAGGAAATTAACAAGCTTTTCGAAATAAAAATACAATTTTTAATTTTGCTTGCGAAACATCAGACACTTAAATAAATACAAAAAAAGACTGGATATGTATTAAATGCTCGTACGTACCGATGGCTCATTGGGTATGGCAACATCTCACGAAGCCGACGGTCCCGGGTTCGATTCCCGGCGAAGGCTTTCGTTTATTCGTTAGCCTGGGGTACTGGCGTCACCC
>JAUJYS010003085.1:0-13652 GCA_033995665.1 Melogona broelemanni | reverse complement strand
CCCCTCACATATCTCCATAGAGACACGAGGGTGCAGTAGTCCTGTGGTGCACTAGGCGCTACGGTGACTTTAAAAAATAAAAATATATATATGCCTCTAATGCGTATCGCCCATTGAAAGTGTTTAATGCAGTGTTTCCCAAACTTTTTGACTCGCGGAGCCCTTTTTAGAACCAATTTCAATGGCGAAGCCCTAAGAGGACACCAATTTTAGTAGCGGGAGTCCCAATGGTCCAACGCCCTAAGGGCTCCGCGGGGCACAGTTTAGAAAACGAGGGTTTAATGGATATGCAGAGATTGCCGGCATGCGTAACGTACATTTACTATAGATTCAATAATTTTGGTAAGTCGCCAGTAAAGTTAAGTCATAGTTATTAAACTTTATTGAGACTAATAACCTACGTTAGACTTTAGGAGTCTTAATAATATATGTTTTACCAGGAAAATAATTTAGTTTTATTGCTTCTTTCGGAAAGTCTGGTCTCGGTAGGATACTTGTGCATACGTTTCACGTATTAGGTGTACCCAGACGACCTCTCGACACCTTATGTACTAACTACAGCAATTGATGTTGTCTCAACGGCTCCCATTATCTTTAGGCGCGTGGTCTATTACGTTTATTGTTTATAATTATTGGTAGGTAAACTGCGAGGCGTTAGGCCAGCTTCTTCCGGGTGCACTTTCGTCATATCTTTGCGACATGCTCACGTCAGGCACCTTCCCGTAACTCTGCGAATCCCGCGTAAAGGGGACCCTTTGTAATGGATACTTCGATTTCCGTTTTTATACCAAAGTGTGGTACTTTTTAGCAATCGCTTTAGTGAATACATGATTCTGTAGCCATCGTGTTAATATGCCAATGTATGAGGAGTTCGTTTTTTTTTCAGTACCTCAGGATCGAATATACGAAAACCCGTGACGGGAATCGAACCTGGGACACTGTCGCACCACAGTCGGTCGCATTAATGTTTTGTGAAAGATGCCTCGTCCCCTCTATATCCCTCCAGTGCCGGCTTGCACACGTCAAATAATTTAATTTTGCACTATTCACAGGCAATTTGATATGCCATGTTGTGTAGTTCTGCTCGGGGTATTATTACAAGTCGACTATGTAACCAATGTGGCAATGTGAATGTGGTCGTCACTCTTGAACAAGCCATCCCCACTAAAATTAGTAGCAGGAGCCAATAACTGCCTTCACGGGTGTGATTTTGAGTTTTCTGCCGTGTCATCCATTAACCTCCTACGGCGGCTGTCCTCGCTCGACGATGGGTAGAAAAAAAATATGCGTTTGAGAGACACAAAGCAAATTCTGTGACATAATTTCAAGGACGGCGCGTTGATTGGAATAGGCGCAGGTAATGCTGACAAGTCATCGCTAATCACTTAATAATTCTTGTCGGATGTCGTTCACATTGAATGGCGCTACGAAACCGTCAAGAAATACGACTTAAGCAAATATCGATGGCAATCAATCAAGTTAAATTTATCTTCATGTCCGCCATGCGTACTTGTGTTTGTTATTTAACATTGAATTTGAGGTGCATTGGGGTTAGACCGTTGGACTAATACATCTTTTTTCAGTAGATCACTCAAGTGAACTACGGTAGATTCTGTACGCCTCGTGTCGCTGTGGCAATACGTGAGTGATATATTTTCACCAGTACCCCAGGATCGAATCCACCCGCGTTTCATTTACTATTTTTTTTATCGGGTGCTGCGCACGCTCTTTTCTTGTGCGTAAAATTGGTGTTGCGTTTTTTATTTTTTACTAGCGCTTAAGCCTGTCCGAGGACAGGCAGCTTTTTTCCAGGTTATTGACAGTGTCAGAAACAGAGCTCGACTGTTATTTATTCGAATATAATTATAAGTCAGGGAAAAGTATTTTCAGTGTTCAGTAACCGGTGTTGTTGTGGTTAGCGTATTACGCCGATCATGACTACCATCATAGATTGTTTCGAAACTGATCCTTATTCTACTAATTAACAGCCATTTCCAAAGTTTCTCCTTTCGTCTCACGTTTTGTGCGAAACACAAGTTTTTCATTTATGGGAGTGTGGAGAAATAATTTATTCGCTTGTCCAGCTACCGCTATACGCATTCGGCATTTCTAGAAGTGCATCGCGAGTCAATCACCTGTTGCCGCCGTTGAAACAGCGAAACACAAAAACAAGAGATAAAAAATAAATCTGTTAAGCGCTTTTTTTTTTTGTTTGGACACTCGCACCACCACCACCAGATCACACACGCGCGAACTAGTATTATCGGGATAGCATCACGTACGCGCAATTGAAATAAGGCGTTCCGTCGCAGGGCATTGTTGGCGGCCAAACGCGGATTGCTGTTGTTGTTGCTATGCGCGTAATATATTTGATGATCTGAGTATACCTTGACGGGCGTCTCCAGGGGAGAGACGTTGCTCTGTGTAATTCAGGGGGCTGGCATGGCTGGGCTTCTAAACTGTTTCGGCTGCAAATTGAGCCAATATTTATAGTGCTTTGAAATTTTGTACACAAATCATTGTTAACTACTATTGTTATTATTGTTACTATAAAACGGCCGTCAAGTCCAGTCGGTAATGTTTCCGACTGCGGTGCGGACGGTCCCGGGTTCGATTCCCGGTTCGCGGCTCGTTTATTTGACGAGCCGCGGTACTGGTGTCACCCATGAGTTTCCATTTGGTAGTCCAGAGCTTATAGGAGGATCTCCGGCAGCCTGGCTATACCAGCTGCCATTTTTCTTCCCTTCCCTGCCCCTCACATATCGCCATAGCGACACGAGGAGTAGTAACCCTTTAGTAATTACCACTACTGTGATTTAAAAAAAACGACTATTCACAATTTTGACGTGAATAGGTCTTACTATCTGGCATTTAATATAAATGAAAGTCCGCACTTTAATTTCAACATTAAGGGTTATTCGATTGTCAATCTTAAATATAAAGAGACGGAAAAGTAAATAATTACGAACACAATTTAATTACGAATACATTTTGCCCAAAAATAAGTTGTCAGGCGCAATAAACGTAAAATTTAATAAACATTTTTTTCTTCTCATTTATGATATTGACTGGATTTATTCTTTCGTAATTTGAAACAAATGTCAATAACACTAATTAATACGTTTTAAGCGAGAATTTGAGGACATTACATCTTTTTCTTTGCGTCGCTGTTCCGGAACACGTTCCCTATTCGTTTAATTTAATTGCTACTCGCCGTTACCTACCACACGAGGAAAACGACGCCATCTAGTGTCAAAGCGCAACGCCCATGCGCACCACCTACAAAGATGATGTTGTTGCACCTATGGAGGCGGTATTAGGTGACGGAAACGGGGTATGCTCTTTTTTCTCGGTAAATAAATATGTGCGCTGGCAGGCATTCGCGGAATGTCGGTTGCCATTTTAGAGGACGCCAAGATTGTGTGCTCTCCTGCCAACAACCAAATTCGCCTCCCCACAACAATACAATACCTTGTTTTCATTAAGAAGTTTTTCGAAGTTCGTTGAGCCGTGTCGCGTTCCACATTGCAGATGCGTTGAGCGATTGTTTGATCTGCTCGTACAGCCGTTCAGTCCAGTCGGTAATGCTTTCGACTGTTGTGCGGACGGTCCCGGGTTCGATTCCCGACAGAGACTCTCGTTTATTCGACGAGCCTGGGGTACTGGCTGAGCTTACCCCCCTAAGTACCCCCTGAGAGCTTTCATTAGGGAGTCCAGAGCTTAGGGGTGGTTCCTGCAGCCTGGCCCCTCACATATCGCCATAGCGACACGAGGGGTAGTAATCCTGTTGTGATTAACACTACAGTGATTAAAAAAAAATAATAATAACATAGGTTATGTAAACGCTCCATAGCGCCACCCAGATCCCCTGGTAGTTATTATATTCTGTCGGTGTATAATGGCATGTAAGTACTAATAATTATTATACCAGATGGTAATTACTCGTATGCTCCTACAACAGAATATCTTTTTTAATTGATGCAGCCCTGACCAGTAGCTGTATCAACTTGGCAATTTATCTTCATTCCAAGAACGTTCGAATAAATTCCTGCTGTCTAGAAATCGGTCAACTTCTGTTTCAATCATGCGGAAAGATAATGCAATGATGCAATCGAACCTGCTGCATCGCTTGTTACAATCGGGACCGGAAGTTTAAGTTTTTCCTATGTTTTTTTTTGTGCTTGTGAATATTTTCGATGCAGCGTCATGTTCAAATATGTTTAACCTCTCTTCAAGAAACCGACAGGAAGTTTAAGTTTCCTATGCTTTTTTCCCCCTGCTTGTGCATATTTTCGATGCAGCGTCATGTGCAAATATGTTTAACCTCTCGTCAAGTTAGATGGCCAAATTGCATGACGCCTACAAAGACATATTTGAACATACATGGACTATAACACAAACTGTCGATGGTGTCGTTATAGTATCGATATTTTTTGACCAGTTGCGAATTTCAATAAATATCATAATAGTGCAATTCATCTTTTTTCGCTATCTATTTTTCGTTATCGTAAATTTTTCGTAATGATTTAGATTTAGATGGGGTAATTGCCGCGCCCTAGCATTATGGCAATATGTGGAAAGATGGTAGGAGCGCTTACTAGCCCTTTATCAGGGAGGACCTGGTTATTTAGAATTTGGACTAGTCTAGGCTTCTGACTTAGGAAGGGATCTTTAACGTGTACCTGACAACGTACAGGAACGGGTCTCATGGCTTGTCTCACGGATTTTTCTCGCCAGAAAAAATTCGGGAGGAAATCAACCGGGAACCGAACTCACGATTACGGGCATAGTAGGCGAGTACGCTCACCACTACACCACCGAGACCTCTCATTTCAAGTGCATCTTTGCCGTTCTATAGTACTGAAAAATCCGGTTACCACTGACGATGTTTTATCCGAAATGATTACTAGAAGATCATGTCCTCAGTCAGCAAAAAATATGGCATAGGGCGTTCGTAAACGTATTCGTTGGTTGGTCATTACATCATTAGGAGGACGTTGGATATCCGTGACGTCATCAGAGTGGTAGGTGGTAGCGCGCGCGCCAAAAAGTCGGTGACGTGAGCGACCGCCGCAAATTGTTGATGTCTGTCCCGCGCAAGAGGCACCGCGATACGCTGGCGCGCGCCCGTTGCCCTTCGGGGTGTGTGCCGACAAAAATTTAGCCCAATTCGGAGGTCAGAGTTGCGCCTGCAGTCATGTACGTATTTTATGTGTGCATCCGAGAGAGGGGTGTACGGGTGCCAATGTCAAGGATATACAAGCACGTGTATCTTTTTTTCCGTATATAATTCTATTGGCGGCCTACATATGTGTGTGGTGCAGCCACACTGTGTAGTATGTACGATAAAAAAGGGAGTTGATTCAAATTTATGAATTATAATTGAAAAACGTTTATCAAATTTAATGTAATTAAGGGAATATGTTGATGAGACCTTCGTTTTTGAAATGCCGTCTTGCACACGTGCGCCTGTGTGACGTCATCAATTTATATTTACGTTCGAATATGACGTACCCGTATATTAAAAGAGGGGCCCACTGCTACTGGTTATATGCGTTAAACGAAACTTTTCTTTACCAAATAATTTATTGTGGAATTTCTTGGTAAAAACTAGATACTGGGTGGTTTGAGGATATATATACGTCTGTTTAAAACTGATAAATTTGTGATCAGGAAATTTTACAAGAATTTATTTGGTAAAGAAGTTTCGTTTTACGCATACATGTATATCATATGACGTTGCTCTCCTCTTCACTGCATGCCTTTTTGGAACAGCAAAATAGAATGATTGCGTCACACGGTCGCACGTGAACACAATGGCATTTCAAGAAGGAAGGTCAACATGTGGGCAAAATTTCATTCAATTTGATAAACAATCTCAAATTTAAATTTATAAATTTGAGTGCACTCCCTTTTTTATTGTACACAGTGTGTATACAGTATATATACCGAGTCATATTCTATAAGATTTATATCGACTTTGCCTCGTACAGGTGAGGGGGCTTGAGTCTTTTTTTGGGGGTGGCGCAGGGTGGTGTACAAGTTTACGACGTCTTTTGGCGACCGCAACATGTTTTCGCTGTACATGTTCCGTGTGTGTTCGCCTCGAAAATCAATCGGGACTTCAGTTTTGGTTGGTGCGCGCTGTTCCGGGGGAGGGTCCGTCGTTTTTATAGATGACTGCTTTTGTATTCCAATCAGCTGCTGTCGCTGCTTGCTGCTTGCTCTGCTACCGGTGTAGGCTCCAATATAACTCTGTGTCCTGTATAAGTGGGTTACAGCGCCGTGCGATTTATTGCAGGCTCTCTTAATGGTAAAATGTACGAGTATATTTTGTCGCGTGACCTAGTGGCTACGGAATTTGGTAGAAACCAAACCGCGGTAATATTTATGAGAACCTCTGTACACTCAATTATGAATGTTTCTGATCCACGTCGTTTATGTAGAGGGTTTTTTTTACCAATACGGAGCTCAGGCCGTAAATCGTTGAAATTAATTAATTTATGAAAAATATTGAAGTTGGTGAAAATGCACGCCAGAGACAGACGTATAATTAATTGAATCATTTAACACATGAAAATTAAGTAATTAAAAATCTGTCACACTTATTTTTTTATTCCTAATCACTGTAGTGAATAGTACTACAGGAGGTTATGTAGTACCCCTCGTGTATCATGTTGCAGTTGTTCACTATAAATTCATTCAATAATTTCGATAATGATTCATTCATGGTAATTGCAGAAAAATATCGATAATCGATTGTTTAAAAGCTATCGATTGCCACCACTCACCATCGACGTAGTGTAACTGTCATGCATAGATTCCATTGTTTTCTAGAGTCTCAAGTTATATCAACTTGTGTGGTTCCTGTTTTCGTTGAGTTGTTTTCTTTACACCACATAATGTTCTTTTAATCATATGGAATTCGATGTACTTTTTTTTTAATCATATCTATTTGCATAACTGCTGACATAATTTGCCGGTTCATGCGCTTCCATGTTATTAATGAAATTATTTTGGCGATTTAATTGCGACGAAGCTTGTGGCGAGGAACAATAGCGGAAGACTTAATCTTCGGGCATCTCGAGCGTGGTGGTGGTGGTGGTGGTTGATCGCGTTTGATTGAAGATTTTTTCTTCTTCTCGGGTGTTGATGTTCCGTTGACCTCATTTGGCGGTGATTTTCGTAGAAGAACGGCTGTGGACACCTAACGCGGAATAATTGACACGACGATCTCGAAAACTGAGAAACAACCTGGGACTTGATGATTAGCTCGGGAAAAGTTGACGCGTGTGGAAGATTCTAATTACGAGCGTATAAGAGAGGAGGGAACGGCTAAAATTTTTGCATGATGTATACTGGCTTGTTACATTTTTAAAATGGCGGGAAGGGAGTTTTTCCATCGTGACAAGCTTATTTACCTGTTTAAATATACTATAAGTTCGTAATGTGTGTAATATATTTTTTTTTAAACCGGGTAATGATAATGGAAAATGGGTTAAATGTCAGTGTATGGTTTTTATTTTTTTATTTTATTATCCAATTGCTTGTCAACTTCAATCAACGCACTTCGCCCCTCACCTCTCCAACGAACAGACTAAGAGACTAGGTTGAAACATTTTGAAAGTCATATTATTAATTGCGGTCAATATTTTAAAAAGCCAAATTATAAATTACAATTAAAACATTTTTGAAAATCAAATTATAATTAAAGCAGTTTTGTAAAAAAAATATTAAAAACATTTTTTAAAACCAATTAAAATTGGATCAATCTCAGAAATGAAACAATCACCTTTCTCCCCATCTATTCTTTCGACCCCAAAGGTCTCAAAACGCTTTCTCATATTTGCCAATTTTTAATTAATCTTATTTGATCATTTAATTTTCATTAAAAAATTCAGAGGTTTGTTTACTGAACGACAAAAAATACACCGAACGCCGAACTGCCTTCACCCCACCCCAATATCTTCCATATGTCGACGACCTTGTCTTAATTATAAGCCACCTTCACGCCGACTACCTGACATGGAAACTGGCATCATGAAGTCTGGTGTGTGAGGCAAATTGGCTCACTGCGTGTTACGATTGTAAAACGTGTGTGAATGGCAGATTAAAGTATCGCACATCTAACGTAATGCGCTGGGAAATGGTTCAGCTATGTAGGTGGCAATTGTCGCGGTTATTGTTGAACGCACGCGTCGTCGTGAAAGTGGCAAATGTTTGCATTGTGTTTTTATATTAGCGTTGTGTCTGTAGAGTGGGGTTGCTAATAAGGCAGCTTCCCAAGCGTATCCAAACCCATACAGTTAGCGTTCAGGAATTTGGAAACTGGCTTTTTGACCAGAAAAAGAAAAGGTTTTAATGACATTGATGTCCACGCTCGTTTCGCCATTATGCAGCCGGAGCTCTTCGAAAAGCCAAGAGGGGCGAAGACCGAATACACATACAATTACAATATTTACCCGCGAGCAGCCCCTTTTAAGGGGGCCCTATGGTGGGGGTCAACAAGACCAGATTTGTACATAAAAAGGCTCTTACTTTAAAACTTTAAAAGACTCTGTACTTAAGCCTACGTAAGGTCGTTCCACTGTCGGCCGTTTTTAAAGGTAAAATCAATCACAGATCCAAAAACAATATTTTTATTGATTCTACTTGTATTATCGTAATTCTAACAACTTATGACTCGCTAATCCAAATCAGATAATTAGATAATTAGATAATCAGATATTAAATCAGCCTTACCTTGACTGCGTGTCATGACAATCTAACTTTGAAATTCCTCAATCGTAATCTTGGTCATGCTTATGCTCATGGTGTCTGCACGAGAGCATTGCCATCGTTCTAAAGGTTGAATTGATATGCATGGCGCCTGCTTTAACAACCATAACTTCGACTTTGATTTCGTCTTAAGACGATGGCTGTTCGAAGATGTCTGTTTGTAAATCTGGCCTTAGATCACGTCGTCCGAGTAGACTAATCTGTTTTTAAGTCACTTCTGGTGCTTATTTTTCCGGCGTGTTCTCCGTCCAATTTTTGCCTACCCGCTGTTGTTGTATGTGAGATAATGATGAACTTTTGGAAGCGAAAATAGCGGTACGTACCGATGGCTCAGTGGGTATGGCAACATATTACGAAGCCGACGGTCCCGGGTTAATTTCTCGGCACAGGCTTTCGTTTATTCGTTAGCATGGAGTACTGACATCACCCCTGAGCTTCCATTAGGGAGTCCAGAGCTTAGGGGTGGATCCTGCAGCCTGGCTATACCAACTGCTATTCCCCTTTCCTTCCATGCCCCTCACATATCCATAGAGACACGAGGGTGCAGTAATCCTGTAGTGCACTAGGCACTACGGTGTTTAAAAAAAAATCTATAATGGCTGCCATACCGGAATGAAATAAACGGTTAATAAAAATTAACCCACTCTCAACGATTTTGCCTTAAAAGTTATAATACTTGGGATAATGGGAATAAAGGCAACTTAAACACACTAAACATTAATTAACTATATTTTATGCGTTTGGCCTAGCGCCCACTCATCATTGTTTTTGCTCGGGACGCCACGAGCCGACAGTTACGATTGTTTAGGTCCATGCCTGTTGTCGGTTTTCTCCTTGAAATTCTTAACATTTACATTGTTGAGCACTGCTCTTTGATAAATAGTGATGAAAATTATTGGTGAAATTTTTTTTAAATACATTTTTTGTGTGCATACTGTAGAAGACTTCCCTATCATCAGCATCTCTGGGAAAACTTATTCAAAGGTTTGTCAAGCACTGTAAAAAAAAACACCACATTGTTGAGTCAAATGGTAAGACTGCTACGGTAATCCAATGTTCGTCTTAGATGTAATCGAGAGTTTATGAGCAAATGAACAAAAAATCACTAGATGTACATAAGGTAAATCGCCGAACCGGAACGAAGTAGACGAACGAGATTGCAACTACTACTGTATAAAAAAATTGATTCAGGTTTAGATTATATTCAGGATTCAGGCTATAAAAAATTTATTCCGGTTTAGTCGCCATTGGAGACTTGACCGAGTCGCCACGAATTGCAGTACGTCCGTACATGTATTGCAACTGTCCCATTGAAAAGAGGAAAAAAGAATACGCTGATTGGCGGCTGGCTCAGCGACTGAACACGAGGTGACATATCGCCCAACCACGAAATACTGACGTTGCTGCTCCTTTATTTTTTATATATTTTTTTGCTCGTGCCAAGCGTCGTCCCCTCGGTCGACGTTACGCAGCTACCACAAGTAAATCGTTGCAGACACGAGCTAAATGTGGCCAAAGTCGTGTGCGTTTGTTTGTGTGTAGAAAGGCTGCATGCCGGCCGTCCACGGAGCGCCCACGACACAGTTCAACCTCAATTCGGGAATGATATATTCTGCGGTCGGTCACTTTGTTAGCGCGCGTGCACTTCCTTCGCCACGGTTTTTTTTTTTTTTAAACGCTCGACGAACCCGCTTCATTCCGGATTTGACGTTTGACGTGACAACGTCTTACCCAAAGTTATTTACGTAGACACGTCAGAAGTTTATTGTAGCATGTTTAAAAATTTGGGTTTAAACATACCTAAATATTTCAATCGATTGCTCCTGGTACATGGTTATGTTTTTTTTATTTATGATCGCCTAAATTAACTGCTTGAATAAAATAAATTATAAAGTCAGATAGTTGAACACGTTGGTTACTGAGGAAACGAGAAACACTCACTTTCGGCATTGATGCCTTTGTCATTGTCATTGTAAAGAAAGGTTTTAAGATCGTAAACTTGTTTCCTGATGCTATTTCATAAAAAATAAGGGTTATTTTGGTGAAACTGTCAATTTCCTTCTGCTGTTTCAAACGATTGCAGAATTTTGCTCGTGAAGATCCTCAACTTATTTTGCAAAGAAAAAACGTTACAACAATTTTTTTTTTCCATCTCCAAATGGGTGTCATCTCGCATCAAACCAGCTATTCAATTACTGACAACAAATGGGAGAGGCGTATTTTATTCCCGCGTAACAAAGAAACAACATTCTTTGAAGCGATCGGGCGACAGGCATCTTTGTTAGCCAAAAAACATTCAGGGGACTGGAAGTTACCTAGGTGTGCTTTAATGGCGTGTACGACAGAATCATAAACTTTGATTTCTCTGTGTTGGATTTTTGGCGTCCGCCTCACGCAATATGCCATCTTCCAGCGTTGAGTAGGAACGGAACGGAAAAGTCTTTAATCTTTAAAGCATTAATTTTTGAGGAACTGTAACGCGGCCTGGATCCTTTTTAATCGGAGGAACGGGAACTGGAACTCGAGCTGATTTTTTTTTTCAAAAGGAACGAACCCAACACTGTCATCCTCTCTAAAGCGGACAGATTTTAACTGGACGACACACGGCGCCAGCGTTAAACGTAATAGCGAATAATGTTACCTACTCGATCGAAAGCTTTCCACAAGTCTTGACTTACATCTCGTGTGGAGATGTGAGAGAAATCCTGCGGCGTTGTATAATGCCTCGATACGATCTTTGCATTCGCCCTGTTGGAATGACATAGTCGCTCGACGCGGGAAGGCTCTTTAAATTATTGTTCAAAAAGATCTTGAGATTGACGAACCAGTGTTGTTAACCGAACCATCTATGATCTGTGTAATCTGCTTGGCATTTCGCCACTTGAGGAACATTAGCCTTACGTCTTGGATCAGATATCTGATTGTTTATAAATGCGATGTGTATCAGGTAGGCGTTGATATATTTTATGACTGTGCTGAAGCCTCCGTGGTGCAAGTCCATTTCGCTTGGACTGACCAATGAAAGGGTTTATATATTACTACATTGACACCTATGCGTTTTAGAAATTTGTGCTGCCTTCTGCCAACGATATACTGTAGAAACGTTTTGGCTTCTCATTTTCGTTCACATGCGTAGATTGCATTTTTGCACTTAATTAAAAAAATATATACCTGTATATAAAAAACCACCACGGCTTTAACTGTGTTATTTAATCGTATATGCATATGCATTGTTGCTACGCATTTATACACGTGTATGTTCACGCTATTCCACTATTACTACTTGTAGTTTGTAACATATTTTTTTAAACCTTGAAAATACTAATTAATTGTATGATACTGGTGACCTAGAAAAATAAATGTTAATATAATGTTGACACTCAGTAGTCCAGTAGTAAAATAGTAAAATAATAATTAAGTGCATTTTGCATAATTTCCTGAATTTGAATTGTCATGCATTGTGAAGAAGGTTGGAATTTTGCGAACGAAAAAAACAACAATAACTTGAACAAGCCATTAGCCAACATTTAAATTTAGATTATGCCACTGCTGCTCCATTTACAGGGAATATGCAAATTGTAGCACAGACCTTTACAGTCACGCTTATTTTGGCGAATTCGTGAAAAATGGTAACCTCAACACTTACTACCCGCTCCCCCCCCCTCCCCCAGATTCAATCTACATACGCATGCATGTAGCTGTTGCATGATGCCGTTTAGGCACTCAGCCTACTTGGGGAAACCGGAATATCTGATTCCTTGACAACCCAGTTGTGATGGTGAAACGAGCATGCTCATTGACTGATGACGATAAACTCTTTGTTCGCGTCATGTTTGGTCACAAATTGATGAGACGTCGTCGCAAGTGGGACTCTGCTGTCCGGCGAATCTGTGTCACGTGTGTACGCGTCTCATGGGCAAACGTGTCGCTTATCGAGCTCGTGAGACTAAAAATCGATGGTTACTGCAATCGAGCATGATTCCCCGAGTGGTTGTGACTAATGACTTGTCAACCGTAACATAATTAAAAAGAAAAAGTGCAGAAATACCGCCGTGTCCGCTATTAGGTTATAACATCGAAGATAATAAACACGTTGTAGAGTCAAATGGTAAGACTGCTGCGGTAATCCAATGTTGGTCTTAGAGGTAATCGAGAGTTTATGAGCAAATGAACAAAAAATCACGAGATGCACATAAGGTAAATCGCCGAACCGGAACGATATAGACGAACGGGATTGCAACAAGATGCAAACTGATAAAAACGTGTTACTTTGATGTTCGAAACACGAATCAGTCGAGGTCGCGAAGTGGTAAATGAAAAATGAAACCATAGGACTAGTACGCGGTTTCCGCCATCTGAGATGGTAACGACAATTACCACTTCGTGACCTCGACTGACCATTTTTTGGAACACTTCCAGAAGATGTAATTATCGTGTTTCGAACATTAAAGTAACACGCTTTGATCAGTATGCATTTTGTTGCAATCTCGTTCGTCTGTATCCATCCGGTTCGGCTATTTACCTTTATGTGCATCTAGTAATTTTTTGTTCATTTTCTCATAAACTCTCGATCGAAGATAATGCTTGGCGAAATGCGAAAGCATATGATCTGACTGGGTAGGAAGTGCGGGGGGGACGAGGTTGTTTTGTAGACGTCCTAACCCTCTATTTATTTGGGTAGGAAGTGTTAAAACTGCGAGATCTATAAATAAATGCACAATTTATCAACTTGTTCGTTTAAAAAAATATAAATAATTCTGACCAAAGTTACTAAAAAACAACATTCCTTGAAGGAATAAAAAAATGGGCTAAGTTACACGTTCAAGACATGAGCGACCTGAAAATACGGTGTCGAGTGGGGCGCGTAGCGAAAG
>JAUJYS010003084.1:0-13652 GCA_033995665.1 Melogona broelemanni | reverse complement strand
TATCGCCACAGCGACGCGAGGGGTACAATAACCTCCTGTAGTGTTATTCACTACAGTGATCCGGAATAATAATAAAATGCAGATAATACTCGTTTTTCATTTTTTAATAATATATTTAAGTTGTAGTACTCATCTGTTTGTTTAATTTTTTAGGTAGCGCACCATTTTTTTAAAACATTCATTTTATATTTGTATTTTTTCAAATGTTTTATACAATTTTTAAAACATATTTATATTTTTATTTCGTGAAATTGAGCGAAAGTCAACAAGCAACATCCATTGCTGTTTGGCACGAGGGCCGCAACAGTCTCATAATTTTGCTTTTCACGGAAAATTGTGCTCCAATTGCAATTGCCTAGATACAATTAACGTTACGAACACTTTTGTGACACTCTGTATAAACTTGTAGCGAGCGCTATGAAAAGCTCCGCCCGACGAGGCTACGTGTAAGGCACTGCTGCTCTACAATTTAACAACAATTAGGGTGACAATGGAATTGAACTTTGCTCGTGGGCGAATACTCGCTATTAAATAGCTATTTCCTGTAAATGGTCAGGGACGCAGATAAAATAAAATGAGTAATTTGCGTTATTAACAGTTTCCTCTCCCTGTAATAAGATTCAATAAACGCAATAATCGCTTCATTGCGAATGGGTCACCGCGCTTGAGTTCATGCAAAAAGGAAGACACCTTGGAGAAAACGTAAAAATATGTACATGTATTTGATTGGGAAGTTAGACAACCTTCGCACAAAATTTAAAATCACTCGGTAAATACGCTTGTATTTACTAAACTTGAAAGAAAACTGATCTTGTCCCCGTTTCTTCGGACTACCAGGCATATCGCACACTGTCGTGATCATTTGCAACTCCAAACGATAATAAATTTTCATTGGTAAATTGCTACCAAAACAGGAATTCGCAAAATAAAACAATCTGTCGTCAATAACTAAGTAACTGGCAGAAGCATACAATAGCTTCATTTAGTTTCAATGTACGCAAATGGTATTTGACGTAAAAATCAAAAAATTTATTTTCAACAAGATTGACCACACGGGAAATTCTAATAATTCATTAAGGTAATTAATATAAAAAAACAAGCGCATCTTCGGGTTTAATGTTGGGCGGAGTCTAAACACGCAGTGACGTTATTCTTGCAGCACGTTCCAACAAGCGATAAGTCCCTAGACGCACGCGTTCTGTGAGATTGACTCAGATCGCTGCTCAAGTTGATCTTATTTGCGTTATAAGCGCGTCTATCGCGCTGCTCACCAACTTTGCTCGTCTGATGCAAATTATTCACATATAGCTGCACGTGTCAAATTCTCCAGAGACAGGCAAATATATTCTGCAGGCAAATATACCGTGAGATACGGGATATAGTTCGCTCCATAGTCGATAAATTGAACGAAAAAGTCATTGTATCGGCGACTAACTCAAGCGCTTGTGTTATGAAGAACACAGCTTAGTGACTGGAATTGCATTTTTACTCAAGATTCATTACTCGAGAGTTTCCCTTAAATATCTATAAATTTCAAAGAAAATAATATTATGTTTCTCTGTCAAATTAATTTTATTAACATTTAGTTATTTATCCGATAATCTAATCACTTATCATTGACTGAATCAATTTGTTAATGCAGATATTTACTGTAGCTTGAGAAAAAAACTGCAGAGTTACCAGGCTATCTGAAATGTAGTCTGGCAATTTTTTTTTTTTTTTTTGGATGTATGTTCATTATCTTAGGTCTAAGGATAATGTACGTGTATATTTAAAACAGAATCGAACATGAAAGAGTGACCTGTTAATTTCTATTCGCTGCACACAACCGAGACTTCTACTCAATTAAGGAGGCTTGAGGGCTGGAAGCTGGGAAGCTGAGTAATTTCGTCGCGCGCGCTGCGACGCGTGCCCGTAAAATATTAATCACGCTTAATGATGGTGACGTCTAATAACCGAGCATGTCAACACTTTTTGACGTGTGCAAACTTGGCGCGAACGTCTTCGGCATACCGAATTAGAGCAACGAGTTTGAACGGTGCGCATTTGCAATTTCTCAAGATTGCATACAGAAAGTCTCTGGTAGCTTTCATAGGCTAGTATCGTATCTATTATACGAACGACTGTTCGACTGAACTATTTTAGCATCGTTTTTAATATGCGTTACATTTAATGACGTCTCTCAATGTAAAACCTTTAACAGGTTAACTTTTTGATTATCGAGTTAGTATATCAATCGCGTTTGTTTAAATAATCTAATATTTCGGTTGTTTTTCTAGATTTATCAAAATAACCAAGATATTTCGAGCAAGCGCTCAAGTCTTTCCGAGAGCAAGGAGGACTTGCGCAGGTTTCATTCGAATTTAGTTACTATCATGACGTCACAGCGTGGCCTTTGCGTCACAGAGGCGTTGCAGCTGCGCTATAAGAATTTTGTGCGCTCACAAATGTATGCAGAAAAAATGGTGGAAACTTTGTTTTATTACATAAGACAATTATTTATATTTAATATTTTGGTTTGGTTCGCAAGGTAAGCACTATTTTTTATAGATTTTTGTTATCGTTACACATGTATTACGAAGAAGAAAAAGCGAATGTCAAAAATAAGAGCCCATAATCAGATGTGACGCTTATTTATGTTTTCATTTGAAAGTCTCTATTTCTAAATTAAATTTTCTGACCAACCCCCATAACAGTTTCTGTTTACATTTCAGAACGCAATCGCATGTATTAAATATTTAGGAAACAAAAAACAGTGACCCTTTTATGATAAAGAGCAGCATATAACGGGTATACATGTGTGTATATATTTTTGCCAAAAGTTCGGAAACGGGCAGCCGCCTTTCAGATGATCGCCCCGGATGGAAAACTGCATCCAGAGAGCTTCGGGCGCTCAAAATAGGCAGTTGGTCGAAATTTATCGACCAGACTAAACGAGATAGAGACTATAGAAAGTCATCCAATGTTTTTCCGTCCGGGAGTTTTAAGGTAGATAAAAGAGGCACTAAAATTCGTGTTAGAAGTTAATGATATGGATAAAAAATATCGGGCTCCACCTTTTTATCGCACCCCAAGTCCAACCCCACACACACTAGCCAGGGAAAAAAGGGGAAAAACACGGCAGTTGCCAGGGTAGGCGTGGTCACCGCCCCGAAATCTATAAAGGCGAACGAACTCGACCACCACCAGCCATGGCAGTCTTGCAACTATTGTTTAAGCGAAGAAAGATGACTAAATTCCATAGCTAACCTTTAAGCGACGCCAAATTGATTTTAGGTTTATTTTTAAATAACATGATGTGATAGTACTGTACTGACAAATCGTAGGATGCCTATTGCCACACAAGGGGTAGCTCGCTGAGACCATACCAGCAGCGAAGCAATGCAGTAAAGCCCGCAAATGGGGATTTTCAGCCACGCAAAGCTCAGCACCGAAGTTCTAAATGCATCAAAAAGCAACCTAAAGGCTTCAAAAAGCAAATAAGGATAGCTCAGCACGCTTTTAGGATTGGTAATCTTTTAGAAACCTTCAGAGATAGATAGAGATATAAAGTAGATCTCCGAAACAAATGATGACAAATGAAATGATGATACGGAAAACAATAAAGCGAATCTAACAAATAAAAAATTTTACCAAGGAAACATCGGCAAACCTACCGTATGGCTAAGTGAGAGCGTGATATGAAGGCAAACAATTTAAAATTTTGTTGGCAAAAAGGTTCAATTTTTTTGAAGTACATGTACTCTATACACGGGCCTACATGTACAACATGCTAGCCGGTATATTAAAAAAATAATAATTTGTGTCCTTTACAGTGACACGATAACATTAAAAAATAATTATTGACTTCCTGTATAGGTAAAACGACGAAAAGAAAGTCAGGCTCACGATTTTTAAATTTCACCCTAGACAAATTACGATGTATAATTAAAGATCATAATATATTGGGTACAAGCTACGATTTCGATCGCCGTTTTCTGCTATCATAAGTGCTCAGATTTTCTCCCATAAACCACGCAGATCTTACCACAAATATAATTTTCCTTGTAACATGGATGCCATTACAAACCGGCTCTGTAATGCTGTTGCCGAAGGGAATCAACGAGATGCATCGCACCTTGTCCTCGAACAACGCGCCAAAAACCACAGAGTTTTCCATCGCTATTTGCAACCGATCTAGCTAGGAGGGGAATGAGGGGGGAGAGACCTGCAAGCTCGGTCAGCGCTAATGTCGCTAAACATCGCGGCTGGCGGCATTGATTTTTGCATTAACATCCAATGAACGATGTGCGAAACTTCCTCGCCGATATGGAAATCAGACCGAATACGCTTTAGGTGCAGCTAAACTATACGGCTGCTTTTCTATTGTGTATGTGTGTGTCTAGGCGCGGTGTATATGTACACACACGTACACAGCGGCAGTGTGTGTGTTATCGTCTATACAGCGGCAACGAGCCAATATCTAACACGATAAGGACCGGGAGCACGCGTCTCCGTATACATACACCGTTGCAATGTTTATTTGCAACACCAAGGCGGCGCACGAAAAAGCAACCCCGTTAAAGACAACACGTCGTCGAGATTTCGCCTGTAATATCTGCATGCCTGCTGGACCGCATCTTTAACGGTTGCGCGCGCGCAAGTTACGACAGATGGCAGTGTTACAGTCGCGCGCAAAAGAGACGGGAAAGGAGTAGAGTGAAGATACGATTATTATTTCTCGATAAGTATTTTGGTGTTTAACAATGACGCTGGCAATCATCAAGACAGCGCTGCCAGTGACGAAGAGTACGATAGTTCAAAAAGGTGGTTGCCGAAATATTACGAACGATCCGTTAGACAGTAAGATAAATATAAGATAAAAAAGAAGCGGATAAGAGATAAGATAAACAGATAAAAATAATAAATAAGATACAGTACTAAAAATAAATATACGAAAATAAGACGCATACAAATTGAGAAAAGGACATAAGATAACAAATATGATTAAATTAAGTAAATTGCTGATTTGTGTAAATGGCATTTTGAAATTGTTGGCATAAGATCATGTGTACTCTGTGGAGAATACTATTATACTCACACATAGTAAAATAAATACCAAACTTTATCACCTTAGTCATTAGATGGAAGCGCAGCGCAAACTACTCTGGCTGGCCAAGCTTCTTTTAGAAAACATTTCCAGAAACTCGCAATTTACGCACCATTTCTCTAACCCTGAAAATAAAAAAAAACATTACAAAACACAAGGCACTTTAAGTTCGCAAAGAAACGACGCTGAGTGTAGTTCGCTACATTTGCAGATCAATGCGTTTTAGATGGTGATACCGCGGAATATCACGTATCTAAATGCGTCGAGCTGCGATCGTTTTCGAAGGTTCAATTGCGAAACCGGCAAGAAAAAACAAAACCTCTTCTCGGAAATCTTGACTGTATCGCTAAATGCATAAGTATAATTTCCTTCCCAGAACCTTTTAATATAAATATAGACGCATGTAGAGTACTAGAAAGTGCACGTAAAAGTGAATGTCAGGTCTAAGTATAAAGTGCTTGCACTCTCACTAGAAAATAAATGCATGAAAGCTATGCAAGGTAAGTAGAAGAGTTTAGGGGTTTTTAACTACATCTCTTGGAAATGTTCAATTGGCTGAAAGGCTAAAATAAACAGCGACGAATGTTCATCGGAAGTTAATTAGTCTTCATATAATTTATTTTTGGCTGAAAGGCTCTTTTATCAACTTTTCACGAGCATAACAGGTAGAGTTAAAATCATGTCCGTATACAGCATAGATTTAGATTTAGATGAGGTAATTGCCGCAATGTAGCATTATGGCAATATGTGTGTATATGCGGGGATTATGCGGGCATGTATTGTGGGTATATGCGGGAATATATGGTATTGTACATTTTGTTCAGGAGGCTTACCAGCGCCCCCCCCCCAGGGAGCGACCTGGTAATTTGGAATTTAGTCTAGGCTTCTGACCTAGGTAGGGATCTTTAAAGTGTACCTGACAACGTACAGGCACGGGTCTCATGGCTTTGCTTACATTCCGAAGGAAAGTACGTTTTTTTTCGCTCGAAAAATTCGGGTGCTATCGGCTGAGATCCGAAACGCGATCACATACTTAGTAGGCGATAACGCTCACCGTTGCACCACCGATACATACTGTCATTGTTTACACCACACTGCTTAGGGACACTTTTTGGAGGGAATAACAATATACGTGATTGATTGTATTTGATTTTGGAGTCATCCATCGGATGATTATTCGTGCGTTTGCATCGACCGGTACGAATTCGATGCTAATCGTTTTCTAAACTTCCATGTCATTGGCGGCGAATCAGGAAGTTGGCAAGTGGTGATTATCGCCGAAACAGGGCTGAAGTTCCCAAGCTAAAGATTTGAGAGACAAATTAGAGGTTAATTGGAGATCGAAGTTTGAAGGAGAGGTGAGAGTGGAGATGAGCCTGGGCGGTCGGGAAGTGGTTTAAGGCGTTGGTGGGGGGAGCGTTGGCGAATTGAGTTATGGATGGGGGATGGTTAAGGTAAGGTGTGTAACATGGGGGTATTCACGATATAAGGACTATCGATAGAGGGTGACTGTGTGGGTGAATGAGCGTGGGGGTATTAAGGGGGTGGGAGGAACTCGGTGCAAGTGCCCCGGAGTCATACCAGCTAATACATCCATCTCGTATTTCGGCTTCTCGAGATCACTGTGCTTGGTCTGTGTGTACGCACGAGTTTTTCAAGTGGGTGTCGTTTTTCTTTATGGCGTCAACCGTTAGCTGGAACAGGCTTCAATTTATGAATGTATTCTAAGAGCAAGCGTATGTCTTGCAATAAGAAATTAGAACTGGCAACGAAGACAGCAACATCAAAGTGACTTGTATTTCGGTTGATCAATAATATATTTGAGTGTAGTAGATGGCCATTCTGTTCGACTTTAGTCCAGTTCTACAATTCAAGAAGATCTAAAATGATCTATTGAAAATAGAATAATGAATTCTTATTTTTAATTTTTGTTATTTGACATCACAGTTGTGTGTCATCATTGTAAAGATTATCTACGGGAGATCAGCACTCTTTAATTTTTTATGTGGGGAAATTATCCTCACTGAGTGAATCCGATCAAAAGGAAGCTCTCCAAAATTGCAGAGTTGCTTGATCATATGTGGAAATGCTTGAGCATTATGTGAATATTTTCATTAGTAACCCGGGATAGCATTACTTAAAAAATTAATTGTTGGGTAATCTGAAGACTCGTATTATAATAATAAAACCGAATAATTCCACCTGACGGCGCCACTGTTCGTTGACACATCATTCAAATAATTAAACATGATCAGGCGTTTAGCATGACCGCTGCCAACTTAACGCATAGAATATTGTACATGTATCCATCGAACCAGTCGATGTATCCGATCAAAAAAGAGCTCTCAGCAAACTATCAGCGCCATCTGTATATCGATAGGTAAATTATTTTGCGATCGGTAAATTGACGAAGCATGGGTTCTGCATTGATGGTCGATCGATGTTAGCAGAACGGATGCAATATGCGAGTGGGCGGTCGGGGGAGAGGTGAGCGACTCAGGCGCCTTGCTAGCAACGCGTGGCGCGTTGGGCCGTTTGGAAGAGCCCGGGGCACTTGTGTTTCTAATTAACTCTTCGTTTTGACGCAGGCACCAGAGCCTCCCGTCTGGGCCGCCGCTCTCCATCTCTCTCTCTCTCAGCCTATCCGACCACACCGCGTGCTCCGAGAACTCCACCGACAAACGGTCTCTAGACGCCCGCCTGTGTTCCACATTGGTATATAGACACGTGAAGGCGTAGCTAGATAGGCTTAATAGACGGCGTTGTGATTGGGCAATGTGGGAGTGGTGGGGGGGGGGAGGAGGCTCGACCTTCGAGATGGACAAATGTGACATTCACGTTCATCGGTGAATTTCAACGACATGAACGCAAATGTATGCGAGGTGTTATTGCTGCATTTTTTGGAGCATTCTGACGTAATATCGGAGCAGGTGGCGCTAGTATTTGGTGTAGTCTCTTTTTCGTTGGGCACAATTTATGGAATTGTTGAAGTTAAATCAAAAAGGTAACCCAATAGAGAGAAGTTGTAAAAGTTATGTGTACGGAAATGTTCAGTGTTGTGTTCATCCTCAGCAGGATAAAATTTGTGTGCTCGTAAGAGCTATAAAGAGCAGGAATTTTTATTCTTGAAAGAGAAGCAATGCTTAAAATTTCATAAAATTAAGATATAAATTTTGTTTTCAGAACAAGAACTTTATGTGGTTCTTGTGTCATTTGATGGTCATGTGTAGTCTACGATAGATACGCAGTAATTCTGTAATGATTCCGGTAGTTTGCAAAAAATGTGTTACGATGTGAGAAATTCATCAATCCTTCTGATGATTTTATCAAAAAGTAAAGAAAGGACTTTTTGATAAAATGTATATCTTGGAGTAATTCGTGAAATAGTTAGTTGTTTCGTTTTCTAATGATCGAATTTACTTTTTGGTTTTCCCTTGTATGCACGAGTATTATCAATCCACGGTAATACTAGACAGACATTTATAAAACATGTCCTTAATACTGATTCGCCAAATGTCGCTTATATTCAATATATCGCCAGATGTGCGCTGCAAACTATGATAATCAATTAGACCGTTTTTTTAAACTATGACTACGCCTCTCCAAGAATAACGGATTTTTTATCCTATAAAATTTGATTAGTGTGTGGCTGCGTACGTCCGAACGAAAATGATATGCAAATGAAAGGACTGAGGTTTTTCCCTCGCTCAATGTATACAAATGAAGAAGCAAAAAAAAAAAAAAAAAAAATTAAATAAAAAACCGATGGAATCAAATTAACATTTTTTCTAGCGCACATAGGCTCACGTTACACGATAGAGAAATTCATTTTTTGTCAGCCTACTTTGTTATTGAAAGGAATTTCTTGTCAGAGAATCCTATTGGACATGGATAAGAGGAGGAGGCCGGATCAGGAAATTGGTGCTCGCGTCGTTTCAATATGATAATTGGAATCGTATTTTACGACAATGATGCCAGATTTTTCACCCGGACAAATTTTGTGAAATTTTAAAATTATTTAAAAAATTTATCTATGGATCTTAAAACGAAAACAAATTAATTAAAAATCATCCAATGGAATAAAATAAATTATAAATATGTGAAACAAAGTTCGGTAGTAAGACACTTTTATCAGTAAATAATTTACGTTTTCAAAATTACTTTCATTAAAGATTGAACTTTTAAAATGCTTATTATAATTAATTTCACATTGAACTCAATTAAAAATATGTAAATAGTATTGATGATTTAAACGCTGTTTCGAAATTTCAAGCACAAATCATAATCCAGTTTAACAGGTATTAAGACACAATTCCAATTCTTTTCCTACCATCCTGTGTGAACGAATCTCAATGTTATTTTCACAATAAGTTTATGCATTTTCCGGCGGCGGTGCTGAAGACGTTTGCAAGATGAGTGAGGAAAATGGGGTTTCCACTATGAAAGGTTCGCCTCTTAGCTTCATGACACTGTCACCTTACCGGTAAGCCTATAACACACTCAATTTTGAACGTCACAATGCCAGCGTTGCCCGAGCAGATCTTACAGTAACGTGGATATCCCCTGAGAAATGATTAATCGTGTAGACCCCCACGTAAATGGAACTCGAAATGACAAATGTTTATGCGCGGCCGACCTGAAAAAAAACGGAGTTTTTGTAAGGCGCGGGACGGGGTATTGTGCGTAGCTGGCGAAGCCGAAATTTATTCGATAATTTATTAGCGCTCTTTTTTAACATGCATGTAATACGCGCTATAGCTGTGCTCCGTGGGTGGCGGTAGTGGTGGTACCAACGACGCCTTTTCACGTTGTGTTGCCGGTCGTTGCCTAATGAATAAAAGAAACGCATTTTTGCATCTGCATTCCCGAGGACTTGCTCGCTGGTGTCACCGTGCGAACACGTTTTTCTATTGGCCAATATCTGTATCACGTGCCGTGGCGGACATATGCCATTACTCCGTTTAGGAGAGAGGGTGGTCGGGTGAATAGAGCTAGCTGGTTCGCCCTTGAATCGTTGGGGGCAGCACGTACCACTTACACCACATCGCATTTTAACCGTTGTCGAGATGGCCGGCATAAGGAAAATTTCCCAAAATTTTCGTCTAATTTATAATCAAAATTCAATGAACCCATCAACAATTTGTTATATTATAGCTAGATAATAAATTAATTAGCCGATGAGTTTAAATCTTCTGATGTACATGTATATTGGCCTTCAAATAGTAAAAGTTTGTGGTAAAAATGTATTAGTGGTGGGAATTTTAAAAAAATTCATATTTACTGTAATGATCATTATTATTGAAAATGATGTACTTGTGAAATGTTTATTTTTTGCAACCTTGTGCTTAGGAGGGCTACGTTTTAGAATTCTAAAATAATTTTTCAAATCCATCAAACAAATTCATCACCGTCATGAAGTCGTGTCAGATTAAAAATTTAAATTTTATTATTATGCAATGGCTTAGTTTGGCCTTGGTGGCTTATTCGCTTTCCAACATCGAATGCACGGTTAAGTGCAGTATTGACTACTGGGTAATTTCCGCGCAATGCGGTACAGCATCAGGCGGAGCTTTTGTAACGCTATGCGTTTGTAGTCAATGTCGTCTTTCGTTCGAGCTCGGCAAGAAACTGTTGGAGGCCAAGAAACGCACACGTTTTAAAATCAATGGTAGCGGCATTGACTGTGGTATTTTGCTTCCTAACATCGAATGTACAATGAAGCGCCGCATAGACAACCGCGGAATTTACGTGTAATGCGGTACAGCATCAGGCGGAGCTTTTGTAACGCTACGCATTTGTGCTCCATGCCAGCAGTTCTAGTGCGGCAAGTAGGAGGTCAAGAAATGCACACGTTATAAATTCAATGGCAGCAAAATTTCGCGTGTTTAGCACTATCATTTGATCGCAATTTATTTTCATGAAACCATAGTCTACAAGTATGTGCAATTGCAATTTTAAATAATCTTGCATTCTTGCAGAAAATAAACAATAATTCAGTTACTCTATTGTTATGTCTTGAGGACATTCGCTGCATTTGAGGCGGTATGGACGGCCGAAATTACCCGGACTTGAAAGGTTATTGAAAGAACTATTGTTTTTAAATTCACCGTAGCGCCTAGTGCACGACAGGATTACTGCACCCTTGGATCTCTATGGAGATATGTGAGGGGCAGGGAAGGTAAGGGAAGAGGGATAGCAGCTGGAATAGCCAGACTGCAGGATCCACCCCTAAGCTCTGGAATCCCTTATGGAACCTCAGGGATGACGCCAGTACCCCAGGATAACGAATAAACGAAAGCCTGCGCCGGGAATCGAACCCGGGACCGTCGGCTTCGTAGCATGTCCCCATACCCACTGAGCCGTTGGTTCGTATTCGTGTACAATTATTTCCGGGGTAGACAGTGTCAGTGTCAGGGTGACAATTTTCATTACCTTTTTGAAAAATTGGTAGATTTTGACCTGGTCTCCCAGGAGGATGCTCCTTATCCTATCTAGAGCAAAATCGTAATAAGAAATTTGGTTCGCGGATGTTTGCTTTTCAGTAGGCGAAAAATCCTCGTCTGCAACAAGCGATCGTCAAAAGAGACGCCGCGACGACGCATTTATTCAATCCTCCTGCAGAACAAAAATGCCTCCGGGATTCATTATCTGCACCCCGATACGGAAAACAATAAAGCCAAATTCGAAAACGTATATTTTCTCCCCTTATCGTCGGCATTTTGCGTTTCGAAATCGTCACGCCTGTAAACTGTTTCCGGAACGGAGAGTTTACGAAGCGCTCGTGCTCTTCTTCTTCTTCGCGAGTTTCTCCTTTGACGCGGGGAAATAGCGAATCTTTTCCATGTTATCGAGTGACGACGCAGTGGCGCCATCTGTTAGAGTGGCCACGTGTAGATTACTGTGTCTAACCACACGACCTATCTGTTAACTTAAATACTATGAGTTTTTCTGTTCTGAGTTTGATTTCTGATGCGGGCAGTGATTAGATAGTTTCCGAAAATCTAACTACTAATAATAAACGATTTGGACAAAGGTTGCTTCATCTGCGATTTGGAAAAGGTGTAAATCGTCGTAGTACAGTTGGTATTGCAATATATAGAGGTGCGGCGGTTCCGGGTTCGAGTCCCGGGGCGGGCTCTTGTTTATTCGATCTCTGGTTCTGGTGAAAAGGTGTCCCTCACATATTGTAATCGCACCACGAGGGGTACATTCTCTACTGCAGTGATATTCACCGCAGGGATTGAAAATAAAAAATAAGAAACAGTATACGACGTCTAAGACAACTACATGAACATCTTTGAATTGAAAGGATAAGAGGGACAACACCGAAACGGTTTGCTCGTCTTTCGCTTTGGCGCTGTCCCGCATTACGTTCCCCAATTCGCTACTATGTACAAGGTAGAAATCCTTGAAGGATCGATTGATCTTAGGATCCCTTGAGAGCAAATTAAAATTTAAACTAAATGGCAAATCGCTAACATAGGTTTCTATCGCCCAGGTGGCAAACTATCGAGGCCGACCGATTCGTATAATTTACGGTATTTTAAATTTAAGCCATTTTTTATTATTTAGGCAATTTCGTGCCACGGCTCGTCCCTCAACGCTCGATCTCAGCTCTCTCCTTCACCCGTCGCCGCCCTCCCCTAGCCCGGTCTCGGCGAGCGAAATTTCTGCTCGATCGAGCGCTATCGAAGCGCCCCGACTCTCTTCCATTAGCTCGCATGAATATTCATGGACGCGCAGCCCGAGTGACGTACCCCCGCCCCTTCGCCGTGAACAACCATGCTGTTTGCCTTAGCTGCGTTTGTCGTTCGAACACGGTGAGACATACACGCCTGGAGGATGAACGACTTTTTCCACCCGTCAGTCTCCCAGTTGTGAGGTCGCATCGCCTCGATCCTCCTGCTGTAGAGAGATCTTGTCTCGAGTTGCGCCCAGGGCGGAGGAGTTTCAACGGTGCCCCCCGACATCCACTCTTCCGGGTGCTTTTAGTTTATTCGCATTTTTCCGTTCGTGATTCAGATTTTATCTTTTCTGAATTGCTCTTGGACAGTAGTTTATGGTTTGGTAGCGAAGTTTGCAAGTATTTTTTTTTTAAATAGTTGCCCTTAGCGTGAAAGAGGAAGGGAGTGGGGAACACCGGATAACTTTAATGTTTATTTATTGTGCAACATGTCGAGTTTCCAAGTTTTCGGGAGATGTTTATTGCATCTGATAGTCATGTTTGAAATGATGTTGTATTGACTATTCGCGCTCCTCGTTATCGCTAGATGGCGCTGCCAGCAACCTCTATTTTTACAGTCGCCATTTCATATTTTTTTTTGTGTCGTTGATATAACATTATTTTCGCTTGATAGTTACTGAGGTCGAACAAGATTTATTTTTGGTTTTAATTGCCGGTTGAGAGAACTTGAAGAAACGTTTTCCCAGATTAGATATATACGATCAGAGTAATTCCTAAATTATTCTGTCATTGTTATTATTATTTTTTTTTTAATTCACCGTAGCGCCTAGTGCACTACAGGAATACTGCACCCTCGTGTCTCTGTGGAGATGTGCGAGG
>JAUJYS010003083.1:0-13654 GCA_033995665.1 Melogona broelemanni | reverse complement strand
TCTCCAAAGAGACACGAGGGTGCAGTATTCCTGTAGTGCACTAGGCGCTACGGTGAATTAAAAAAAAATGTTGAATTGTCAGTAGTAACACATGTTTTTCTCATGTCCAAACTAACCCTACTAGTCTGACAAAATTATTCAGTGTCACCATCGAAAGTGACTCGAGCAGGTGGCGCTTTGAAATGCTCATATAATAGAAAAACGATCAACACTGCAATTCCATGCATTGAAAGACTAGACTAGTCTTACAATTGGAGCCAATTACAGAACTGAAATAGGCCATCGGGCTAGCACCGAAGCGACGTTAGATCTCCGCATGACCAACAGCGCACGTGTAATTGTAACCCCTTCTGTGCGCAGTGTTGGGCCGCGACTACCATTTAATTGACCACAAAAAAGCACGCCTGAGTACTCCGTGAGCGCACGATGCCTGACGCAGGTGATGAATTTTATGAAGCATATATTCGTAGCGTGCGTCAACAAACCATAAAACTCCACGAAGTGCTTTATAAATGCGCATATTGGCCTACTTCAAGTAGTTTTATGCGAAGAACATGTATGTTTACCGCACACCGCAATTCAAAGTCCCTTCTCTGCGGTGGTTAATCCTTTCGGGGCTGGTCCCATCAGCTGGCGAAGTCTGCGTAAATCTATGACAAGGATGCCGCGAAATTCGTTACTTTCACCGAAAGCTTGACTTTTTTTATGAGTTTTCGGTGTGCTCTTATGTGACACGGGGTTTTGAGGACCGCGTCTCCAGTGATGGGATAAGCCGGCTCCCGGATAGCGACCACGAAATAGTACGACTGCAAATAGAGACACAATATTGTAATATTGTATTCGTGTCCATTGGCAAACTGCCAGTCTTTCGCTTTTCAAAGCTCTTTATATGGTGACACGTGTATCGTAATCTCGAACCACAGTTGCACTAATCTCAAACCGCATTGGTAAAAGAAAACCACAGTCTACTGTAACAGGCCCCCAGTACGCAAGCACTGACTTTCAAATACAGAATGTCGAAGGCGTGTCTGCAGAGGTCTGCTGCTAGCGGTGGTTGCAAACATCTATTTTCGTAAGAGGAGTATGCCTAAATTGTTATTTGCCACGACAATCGCAAATTTTTTCGTCAAAATTACATCGCAGATGAAAATTTGTAAATAGTTACATTGATACATTAATTAATAGTCATCGTTTACTTTTTTTAAATTCAATTTTGGCCACAAACTGCTTTAAATAACTTTTTATGGTCCAGGCTCTTTTTGAGAATCTGCCGAAATTCGTAGTAAATAATTTTATTTTTAAACAGACAATTACGGTTTAATATCGCGCTATTCTCCTGTACAAATTTACGGTTTAATATCGCGAAAACAAAATTTTAATGTTAAAAAACAATCCCGGCTCTGCTCATGAACTGACAATTTTGTGATCTGCTGACCTCAGGGTGAGAACCCCACTACTATGTGGTATCTAAAAAATCCTGTTCACCATCACCATGTTGACAGCTGGACCCACAGAGTAGTTCGCGAACATCGTTGAAGACAAGAAAAATATAATAATCCGTGAGATGTTGCCCTGTGCCGACAGTGAAACGGCGAAATGAACATGTGTCGTTGGCAGTCTTGCATATATTTTTATTTTTTTTTTGTGAGTGTGACAGGGGAGAGAAGTTGGAATTTCAGTCAACTTTGGGAATTGCAACATATACCTCTCCTATGGCTTGGTTTGATTCCCCTGGCTTAATTCCACCACAAGCGCGTTAGCGCATGCGCCCGCGGTATGAACAAAAAAAAAAATGTTTGCCTTAGAGGAAAAAAAATCGACTGTGAGTTGTTCTCTGACACGCAATGATACAGCAGATTTCCGTTTTATCCGGCTAATGGAGTTTAGGTTCGACATTCATTTACTTTCAACTTCTGTTACATTTTTATCGATCAACAGACAACACTGACTTTATTTCGGCTTACACTGATGACAGTCAGTATTGGCTTCTCGTACAATCACTAGATGGCGCAGAAACTATCTGCCATTATCCGACAATCCGAAAGTGAAAATTTCTAGTACCGTTATACTTTTTAACACAAAGTATAACTCAACATAAGAAGAAAAAATAAAACGCTTGATAACGGTAGTAATCAAAACAGCAACCGATGTAAATGTCCACGTTGGTTTATTTCGTCGCAACCGGTAATCGTATTTATAGTATTTTATTTAAGTCCATAAATATTCGTCGAATAAACAACCTTGGAGTCTTACATCGGTTGCTGTTTGAATTCGTGTGCCAGTCGCGCATTTAATTATTTTTTGTTAAAAAAAAATTGCGTTATTTTATATAACAGCTCCTATGACATGTATTTATTATTTTATATTTTTGCTGACTTTCTGGAGGCAAAAAGTCCAAACTTGACAAGCAACCATTTTTTAGGGTGGGGAATGAGAATGGGAAATACAATTGTGCGGTTGTGTGGGCGATCTGCCAGAGCCGCGGGTAATCTTTCGGAAATGAGTCAGGTGATTCACCGACATGGGGAAAAATAGCGCGGGTCACCCAGACTGTGGATCGTCAGAGCTGTGAGTCATCCAAACTGGTGGGTCTTAACTCGGAAAGATGAATGCATAATTATGCGGCAGACATCATCAGTATGCGCCAAACGTGCTTACGAAATAATTTCGCAGCTATAAGTCCTGATATTTACCATTTTTATTTTCTCGCATGTTAATCCTACTTGTAATTCTCGTAGACAATGTCGATGGATCCGCCGAGAAAGATAATTGCGGTATCCAAAATTACAGAACGAGCGCGCGTGCTGCGTGCTGCTGCGCGCGC
This sequence comes from Melogona broelemanni, assembly GCA_033995665.1. NCBI lineage: Eukaryota > Metazoa > Arthropoda > Diplopoda > Chordeumatida > Chordeumatidae > Melogona > Melogona broelemanni. Next base: position 10,830 of record JAUJYS010003083.1, on the reverse strand, counting down.
GTGTTTGTCGAGACGAAAATTGTTTAACAGTCCTTATCCATTTATTGACTAGACGGAGGACGAGGAGCTGATCGGTCTTCTGCGAACGATGTAGGCGAATGAAATCGAACTTGAAAAAACATCTGGAAGTTTTCTTATACGCCTATTGATCACGCTCGTCTGCGTGAAGACGTTCGCCGTTTGTAGAGAAACGAAATCTCGCGAGAGAAAAAAAAATGTTGGATGTTCGAGCATATCGATCGTAGACGTCGCACACAATCGGCATCATGGTATATGACATTCATTAATATTATAAATTAATGTATGTATTGCACATATGCATAGCAAAAAAACGGCCACGATTCGAGGGAGGAAGCAAATGACTGCATTCGACACGTATTTTAGGACGGGAAAACTATTGTCGCCATCGATCGAACAATAATTTTGACATTACTTCATTTTTGTGATTTAATGTCATGATGAGCAAGCGTTGACCTAATTATTAAGACAATTGATCAAGGGACATACGAGTATTAATTTTTCGATTCTGCACATTTGTGGTAAAGTGGCATTTCTATTGATGCAAACTATCATTTTCAAAAATCGTTTCCCAGGTTACACGCTTTCGAATTCACGAGTACCGTTATTACCCACAAAATGCATCGCGCAGCACGTAGACTGTTAAAAGGCAAAGAAAATAAATACGAACAAAAGCAATTGTTCACATTTTGTGATGTTCGCCGAAACAGTGGATTAACAAATTAAGCATTATTCTCGCATTATTATACACAAGGCATTTTTCTTGTACCCGCAAATGCACATGTATTACAGCTATAGTTGTGAATAGCACGTATACTTGTTTAAACAGCAACGTAATTTTGACAATAATAGTGGACAAACAAAACCGCGCGCGTAACGAATTCAGATGCCCAAGTGCAGTATACTGTACAGCTATTCAATACATGTACAGTATTTGAACATGTGGTCTGGAGACTTGGATAGGCGTTTGGGGCTTTGAAAGGGATTAATACCATTCTCCAAAATAATGTCTTTCATTAGCATTCGTTTCGAAATTAATCTTGCACGAATTCTCTACGGTTCAGCAGATAAACTAAATAACGAATTAGAAGAGGTAGAAAGAGAGAGAGAGAGAGCGAGATAGAAAAAAAATAATACGATAACTGGTTTATAGGTTATGAAATCGCATCATTTTCTTCGCTCATTATGCATTTGGCAGAATTGCAAACAACAGGGATAATTTGTGAACATTACCTGAAGACAGAGCAGAACGCCAAATGAGATTAGGATGCCGTTTCCCAGCTGAATCCTATCAACCGTTTAATTCGATTTGTTAGCTAAAATTTAGCAGAATCTTGTCCTTGCCGTCAACGTTAAGTATATACACATTCTCGTACATGTGTGTATAGCAGAAACCATTTTCTTAAATAGTAAGATAAATAACGAAACTTTAATAGAGTTGGTTTACATTCTGAATATTTCTATTGAATCATGTCTTCTGCTGACAACCACTATTTTTTTTCTTGATTATACTTCCAGTTAAAATAAAAATGAAATAATATTTTTAACGGCTGGCTGCCAGTCTCTGCAACTCAGCATTTTGATCGTACCCATTTAATTGCTCTGAATTGCTAGATTAACTCCACGATTTCGCCTCGCTAGGTGGCGCTTTTTTAATTAAGGTTACATTTCATTTTAGCATTTTTGAATTATTAACACATAAAATGGTCTAATTGATTGAGGTGACGCTGTCTTGACTCTGTCTTGACTCTGTCTTGACTCTGTCTTTTTCATATGCGTTCCTGGGTTAAAACCCTGTATGGGATGATCTCTTTTGTAATATTTTTGGGTTTGTTTGTTCACCAGTATCGTTGGCCATCATTATTCCAATATCATATTTTATTATGTATGAGGGTATTCATGCTTCATAACTAGCAAGTCAATTCAGTTATTCTAAGTTTTACCAAATAAAGAAACTCAATCAATAACATGGGCGCAATAAAAAAAAAATATATTATTTCAGAATATAACATGTGTTCTCACGACCAAGAAGAACAGAAACACAGTAAACTATGGTTTATTAAAATAATTAAATTCCTATGCCTCATCAGTTCAGGTCAACCAATTAAAAAATACATACCCATACAACAGAAATTACTGTATTGGAAATTGCGCATGACGTATCTTAAGTCGAATATGCCAGTGTACACTGGGTACGATACCAGACGTCAGCATAATTTAATAACGCATACCACGCACACAATTCCAGTCAGTATTTTATTAATCATGAACGAAAACAGATGCTCTCTGAGCTCGACAAGCACAGTGGTAGCTATTCTATAACTGAACTCTGGGTTATGGAATATAAGTTGGTCTACATATTTTTTTAACCTACATTTGCCTCTACATCAGTCGCTTTTGGTAACATGATTCGAATGGACTAAAACGGAACAGTTTAATAGAATAGTCCATTACTACTCTGACTGCTGATAAGTAAAGTTGACAACAGTTGACAACTGTAAACGTTGACTTCGGATTCAGTATTCAAAGAAACAAAATATAATCTAGAAATACGGTAGAGTGTATCTTGTTTTGCGGGAAGAAAATAAATTTGACGGGAAAAGGCAACTGAACAGAAAAATTAAACATCACAACAAACCAAATAACAGCATAACGTTAAAGAACAATATTTTCAAAAACATGTTAATACAAAAAACGAATACTACTGACAGTGGCGGACTGGCTTCTAAGGGCCCGGGCGGAACTTAACTCCGAGGGGCCGTGTCTTCCTTGAACAAAATTAAAATTTTCCCTGACTTTTTTTAGATGAAATTGGATACATAAAAATATGAACAGAGCATAGAGATACATAGATAAAAAGGTGCACAGAGCGCAATTATTTTTTAAATTGCAAGTAATGCAAATTTAATTTAATATGAAATATGTTTTTTCAACGTAACACCTATAGGAAAGAAAGAAAAAAACCGCCCGTAGGGCCGTGATTTTTTGTGCATGGCCAACACATACCAGAATACCACGTGCCGAATGGAATGCAATTTTATGTGAATCCAATGCCCTAGTTACAAACACCCTATGTATAAATATTTTATGAAGAAAGGCAAATAATTCTGACTGAGAGCGTTTTATTTTGCATGGGATTGCTGCTCTAAAAATGAAATTATAATTCGGGTATGAAATATACAGAGCGAATATACTGTTGCTTAATAATATATCCTCCTGTAACCACCCTAAATCACAAATATCTTATGTATGAAGCTTCACCCTAAATCACAAATATCTTATGTATGAAGCTTCACTTTTTCCTCAACCAAAAGGACTACAAGCATAGGGGAATGTAGATAGAATGCAATTTTTTAGCATTTAACCCAATAAGCGTGAAAACATGATAGACTGATCAATTTAGCGCTCCGCCTGCAAGAGCATTGCTTTTATAAGATGTCATCCAAGAAAGTGCTAATTTTCAAGTTACATCATTTTATGGATGGCGATGTAATTTTAGTATGCTTTTCAGGTTATTATTAATATTCCATATTATTATTTTTCGACTGTCATTCATGATTGCCCATAAAGAAACATAGAAACAGCTCCAAAAACGATATCCATAGAATAATCAAATTAAAATGAGTATACCAAAACAGAATCAAATTATTATTTATATATAATAATAATTAATATTTAAATATATAGTAAAGACCTTGCTATATTGTGTGGGATCTGGAGGCTATTCCCATAGAGAATAATTCCAGAGTCTCACATATGAGTTGAAAGGGCTACGTTTGAGCGCTTGAAAGAGTCATACGTCTCGCGAGAGAACCGGTATGGCAAAAGCAGACAACAACGAAAAAAATGTTTTTTTGAGACCCAATAGCGCGAGCAACCTAAAATTCAGTGAGGCGGTAGCAGCGTGAGATGTGCGGAAGATTCACTCGTCTCTTATCAGAGTTGAACAGCAGCCAAGAGGTTGCAAAAACCCGCGTCAGTCTCTTTCTCGCCACGCGCCTATCGGACGGAGAAAGACGCGCGTTATTATTCAGATAAGAAAAATACGTTGACCTCACAGCTCCAACTTTACACTTCGCGTGCCGTTTCCGTTTGTCATGGCACGGAAGGGTTAATATGAGGACCACGCATAAACGGCGTAGTGGTTCCCAAACCATCGTCTAAGATTCCCAAACCATCGTCTGAGGTCCAGAAAAAAATATTTAACTGCTTCGATGTCCATAAAAATATTATCCAAAATAGGTGATTCATTAGGAAAAATGATTATTTGCAAGTTCCTGAAATTGTGTTTGTTGTTTCCTCCCCATATTGAAGTTAGGATTTCAAATACCCGACCTTCCATCGGTCATCCATTCTTTAGACAGAATATACATCCAATTTAGGGACGCGTGTGCAGATGGTGATTAGTAAGAATTAGTTCTGGAAACTAGCTTATTTAACGCAACTCTGAATACAGGTTTATGCCCTGTAAGCATGTATGTAAACCGGATGGAGAACACTTGTCCATGATGTCACCAGGAGTTGGAGGCGATTCAACGGAACAAAGCTACAATACCATTTGTCCTCATAAGTCATAAAGTCAATTTTCTTTGCTCGGAGTATTACTAAGAAAGCAATCAAAATTTATTTGCTAGTTTTTGCGGTTTGCATCGTAGAAAATTGCTATTTTGCAGGTTGTAAATTATGGTTGTACAATTGTAAGTACGTACCTTACAGAATTGTTTAAAACACAATAGTATTACGCTGGAAATACCGTTGAAGTTATCGTATTGAAATATTCATATACTGACAATACTGTACATATCATAGACAAAGATATTCACGATTTTTTAATTTTCTTGGTTCTTAAACTCTTTTGATGAGCTTCCTAAAAAAATAAGGCGAAGAAGTTTCCCACGGTACGCTATAAGCAATTTGACTAATGCCAAGCGTAATACAGATCATCCGCAAATGTCATAGCGGCGAGGACAATGCACTTGTAGATTGAATCTTGTGATGATGGAAAGACGATAGATATTGTGCCAAGAGTGTACGTGACATACATGTGTACATGTGCACGAATATCGTAACGAGAGTAAGTTCTCCAAATAGGTTTGGGCATATACTCGATGAAAGTGAGCCACACCTACTACAGTCGGTGCCAATTATTCCGAATTGCTTTCCTGTTTCATTACCCTCATGTTCAAGTCCGTCCATCCCGTAACAGCTTTCTTCGTAGTTCCCACCCGCCATGTACTTGCTCATCTACTGCTTTCCCTTTCCCCCCATACTTCCTTCCCAGGCTACTATTTCCTCGCACGATGTTTCAACCTCCGGAGACAGCCGGGCTAACCGAGCAATTTTCCGGAAATTGCATTGCGATTCCACTTACCAAAGGAATCCCCTCCTTCGCCTCTCCGAGGAATAATAAAAAAGGATATTTGGTTTCTAACAGTAATGCGTAACTACCAAATTAGCTATTTTTGCTCGAGGCTTACGTTGATAACAATAACGACTTTGAATTATGTCTTTTAAATTGTCGAATTATGCAAGGATGAAGGTTGGCCACCGATTGAGGCCACTTTATCTCGTTTCACATGAAATATTAATGAATTATAGAAGCAAGAAGAAATTCTTGATGAAACACTGAAAGAAATCATTCTCAGACATATTTAACTTTTAATAAATAAAAAAAAAAAAACTGTGGGTGACATTGCGATCGGAACTCGAACACTAGATCTCCATTGGAGCCAGGCCTAACAATTGATTCTAAGGTTTCTTCAAAATATAAAAAAAAACACAAAACACGTCTGACTTACGTTACGACTGACTTACGTACGCCTTACATTTTATACTTTCCGACGTCTCACATTTTGCTATCTCCAATCTTATTTGATCCTCGTTACACTTTGATTTAGTTTTTCCTTCCACAAATCGCCAAATCAAAAATAAATTTTTCTTCACTGAGCTCTTTTCAAATATGTATCTTTTCCCCTGCCCTGTACCCTCTTCCAATGCTTAACACCAGAGCAAAGTCTTAACGTCCAGGACAGCAGCTGCTCGATCATAAAACTTGAAATGGCCCTGTGGTCAGCGGAGGATGAGCATCAGTTCAAAGACGACACTCTCCCCCTTCCTCCATTCCGTTTTTGACTCTTCACGCCTCGTTAGGTGATGAACGTTCGCTCTCTCGTTAAGCCTAATTTGCATTTTTCTCTTTTTCTACCCTCTCTCTTCCTCTCCTTAACCCCTCCTCGCCCATCCAACTCCCAATATGCCATTGCCATCTCGCATCTTTCCTCACATCACAATTCCGTTTTCCCGCCCATTTTTTATAGACATTCTCCATGTGCTTTGTCAAACCGCTCTGCCCAAAAACTACAGCGTCATACTCTACTTCGTCAACACGGAATTCTACGGGAGTAGCACGGCCCTGGCTCAATATTTTTTTCAACTGGCGGGATATTTGGGAATCCCAGTTTTTTCGTGGAATGCCTACAGTTCCGGTCTCGAACAGGTAAGATAGAAAATCTAAATCAACACTATAATTCTCAGTTTTTGTTTATGTCTGTGCGTGCGTCGCACAACTAACGCGCGAATTATGCAACTTGAAGAAACGTCATTAGGACAGGATTAAAACACCTATTTTTTTTTTTAAAGAATAACCACATTTATTTCATGAATGTTTTTTCGTGAATGTTATATTTGAATAAGATTGGTTCTGATGGTAGCTCAGCCAGAGACCGCTTTTCACAAAAACAGAGTTTTTTTAATTTGTATTCCGGATCACTGTAGTGAATAGCACTACAGGAGGTTATTGTACCCCTCGTGTCGCTGTGGCGATATATGAGGGGCACACTATCAGTGTTGCGTCAGCCAAAAATACAATATGGTTATCGCTAAACGGTTATCGTTTAACGATAAACGTTAACGTTTTCTCGCAAAAACACGATAACCTTTTACGACAACGTATGGGAATGTCCCCATGTTTTTTTTTTAAATAAGAATTTCAAAATGACAATATTTTTTTTAGATAAATAAAATATTGAATATATTAAATTTTCTATAGCATAATCAGGATGATGCTTTTTTTGTGTACAACTGTGTGACGGATTCTATACCCCTTTCAAGCCTAGTGCAATGAGTTTGAATTTATCGTGCCTGACTTTCAAGTCCGTCTGACCCTTTACTGTTATTTATTTCAAAATATATTTTATACGTCAATTTTTTTCTATTACGCGATGTGTTCACCAATATAGGTACCCAGAAATCCCAAAATCCATGTGTATAGTATGTTCTTCGCATGTTTGCCTTTCAATGCCGGCTTTCAAATCCACTAATAAATATCATGAACACGAGGCACTATTTTTTTCCTCTATAGACATTTTTTCTTATTTTTGGCTGGGTAACTTCGTAGTTCCATCACACTTCCATGTAACTGTGAGGGGCGCATTTTTACCAGTATACTTACTCTAAGATTGAAGTATCCCTTAAAATAGTCCCCTTCCCTCCCCAAAAAAAGGGGCTGACCGTGAGTATGTACATGTATGTATGTATGCATGCATGCAATGTATGTAATGTATGTATGCATGAATGTTGGGAATCGAACCCGGGATCGTCGCACCACAAAGTACCGCATAGGTTATGTGTCTGTAACGACATGTTGGAGCCACTGTTTAGCAGCAGTGCTCGAGCGATTGTGGATAAATCATCTTAAAACCTTGTTCTACGAATAGTCCTTAAGTTTACTTAAAAAATGGAAGTTCAAAGATGCCAGATCAGGGCTACAAGGCGGGTGGGCTGGAGTTTTCATCAAATTTGTCATAATATGCTTGTCGACTCGCATTTGGTCGTGCATTGTCATGAAAAAATCCTGTAGTGCACTAGGCGCTACGGTGATTAAAAAAAAATAAAAATTATGTTTGTATCTTTGACGTTATCCTTGTATCCTTGAGGTATCCTTGACCATTGAATATGGTAGACGGCAACAATTAGCGATAAATAAATCGAATAAAAACTTCATGAAAGTTTCCTTCAAGGATACACATAATACAAGAGGACACACATATCTAGTTTACATCCGTTGCTTCAAATATTTTTCTTTAGCAACGCTGTTCACGTTTATCAAAAAAGGGGAAGAGAAAAAAACATCTTGATCTTGAATTGCATTTGGCACTCCCACTTCAATTTATTGGGCGGCGTTAACACGTTTATGGGCGACAGATGCCGATTGAATAAACCCAGTCGCATTGGATCAGCCCTAAAAGGTTATGCAATCTACGGCAGCTTCTGACTTTGTGCCCGTAGTTTTGTTTAGTTGGCGCGTCAAGGAAGGAGAAATCGACATTGTCCAGAACCCCCGGATATTCGCCGGCGGGCAATTCCCGTTGCCGCGCGGGTTGCGCGTTACCCTCGATTGCTTTCTTGTAGACACAATTAATAGTACGCACAATTATAAAGGCCCATGCTTGTGGTAGATTGTGTCTTTAAATTGTCTATGCTTTATATTTGTTTCTTTTCTGTGGTGGCCAGTGATGAGTGATGAGTAATGTGTGAAAACGGGGTGTTACTTTTTTTAGAGTAACGCCTTATTACTTTTATTTTTGAGTTACTTTGTAACGGTTTAGTTACTTTTATTTTTGTAAGTAACGGTCTTCCCATCTTCCCATTGTTGATAAATAACGAGATCGTCTCAGTTACTTTAAAAAGTAACTTACTCTTCTCCGGCCCTAAGCCCCACAAAGGGGCTGCTTGCGGGTACATATTGTAATTGCAATAGCTGCGTAAGCTAGGCAACATTGTCCATACGCCTAGCAGGGGGGGGGGGAGTAGTAACTATATTTTTAGTGGTAAAAATTGAAAATGTTGTAATTTACACTGTAATTGTATTGTAACTATTTAATTCCAGTTGCTGCCGTTGGTCACGCATTCGTTGGTGCAACTCAAGTCGCTATGACGATAGTCTGCCATCGAATACACTACTGTGCGTCAATATATTGTTCGGCGGCATTTTAATTTGCTAATAAGTTAATGCTTGTTTAACATTCCTGGGGTGACAGAAATAACAAAGAAAGTGGGAAGTTATGGTTTTGGAAAAGGCGAGGCAATTAGATAAAGTGAAGTATGGCGACATATTGGGAGGGTTCACTTTTGAAAATGCGTTCGCTGGTATCGCTCCTAGAACTGTGGTTTGCGAACTTTTATTATTTTTATTTTTGGTGGTGACAACGTATTTACCGTAAGGCCAAAAAAAGGTATTCCAAAATCATCATAACAGATCTTCGCGAAAGGTTAACCGATTCTCTTGTGACTTGGCATGGGTGTATTTTAACAACTTATTTTCAAATTGTTCGTGCATCACTGAAATAAATTCGGCTCCTTCGGGGCGCTTGCGTTGTTTCTGTCAACATTGGAGTCGCTCTGTCGTCATCTCGATTCAAAATAGCGCTCGGTGAGGCGACTGAACTGCGATATTTTTTTTGCAGAAAAGAATAAAATTACTGTGCTAAGCGATTCTTAAAAAAAAACTTTCTTGAGAAATATTAACCAAGAATTTATTCAGAAACGACCAGAGTCGTGCGGGAAAGTGGTAGACCAAGAAGGGCCCGCAATGAAAAAAACATGGCATAAGTTAACAGTTGTTTCAATTCGTTCCCGTAAGTCATGAAAATTTTCAAATTGGTTAAGTTATACAGTGTAATCAGGGTTTTTATATACCAAGCGGCTATGCAAACTTATTCGTTACCGTTAGTAGCGGCGTTCATTTTATTAACCTTTTTCTCTTTGCGCAAAAGTAGGACTGTAATTGCAGTTCATTTAATTTCATTTTCGTACCTCACCCGTATACGTATTGATTGCTACGATGTATTTTCCTTCATCAGCGATGTCGACACAAACCGTAAACAACCTAGTAAAGCCCCAGATCGAATTTTACGCGGGGTTTTAAATACACGTCAAGCAAATATAATTCGATGGCAAACCTGTCCACGCGATAGTCTATACGATCTGCGTTTCCTCGCTAGGTGTCGCTCCTTGCCTTAAAAAAGTACTATTGTGCCGTATGCGGTATGATAAAATATTGTATAATTAGTTTATCATACCGTATACGGCTCAAGAGTACATTTTTGTAAGTGTTCCGTCATTGGAAGGTGTTAACGGTCGCCGCAAAGCTCAGATTCATCTTAATGAAGAACGGATAAAAAACTATAGAAATATGGAAAGTTCAAAATCCATTGATTTTCATTAAAAATTTCGATTTCATAACTAATTTCGATTTCTTATCGAAATTCGATTTCATACCGAATTATTTGATGTGTGTTTCTGAAAGATTGCATTCTGAGTTATTACCATGTGTACAAAATTCAGAAAGCAACTGTATTACTATACAACTTCAGAAAAAGAACCATTTAACTGTGAAACTTCGGAAAATAAAATTACTTGTGTACAATTTCATCAGTTGTGTGTTCGTTTCTGTTGAAAAGGAAGTGGTTCCAATTTCCCTTCCCCCGATGAAAATAGGAACCAGTTACCGTTCCAGTTCCTACAGGAATTAAAAGGGACCTGGGCGTTCTTTTTTTTTTAAGAACCTGGAACTTTTTCGTTCCTTTGATTAAAAAACAATTCTGAAATGAAATTTCTGAGTGATTACATTTCTGGAGAAAAAAAATTTGAGTGAAATTTTGTTTCATTACGTTCATAATGACGCCAGTAGTAACGCCGTGCGTCTAGCACGACACCCGGCGCCGCATCCATGGTGGACGTGGCCAAGGCAAGGCTGTCCAGTTGCTGGACAGGCCCACTGGTCCGGCGCCCAGACCGCTAGCAGTCCAGCAC
>JAUJYS010003082.1:0-13655 GCA_033995665.1 Melogona broelemanni | reverse complement strand
CTTCCCTGCCCCTCACATATCTCCATAGAGACACGAGGGTGCAGTATTCCTGTAGTGCACTAGGCGCTACGGTGAATAAAAAAAAAAATAAAAAAAACATTAGTGAACAATCCCCTTATCATTGATTCACGACTATTTATTTACCTTATGACGAAAACATTGACGTTTCCGAAGTCAGTTTGTTTAGGGCTCTTTTCGTACTGACCCAATCGGTGTCTGAGTGCGTAGTTTCGATGAAACTCGATGTAATCAGACTCAAACGGTCTCTTGGGTGGACGCTTGATCACCGACAGGTACACACAAATGCATTTTCCAATAGATGAAAGTCTTAGAAATGTTCCTTACACACACACAAAACCAGCACCTTGTCCCAGAATTCACATTTCTTCTTAAAAACCGAAAAACTGGCGTTGTAATTTTCACCATTTTCTATCCCACGATCTGGAAACACACTCGCGAACTTCCATTGTCTATGTCTTTTAACAATTTCGCGATAATTATAACGAAAAACGTGGAAAACTTTTTGACACCAACAACGCTACGAACAAATTGCGAATCTGATATGGACGTGCATGGCTGCAGAAAAGTGACGATTCCGTAAACTCTTGCGCGTGAAACTAAAGTTGAACCGGCGGCGTTTTGACAATCTAATAACGTGACGACGCATTGAAACGTTGAGTAGTAGCCATCTGGTGGTGATAATCTTAACGCAACCCGCAATGCATGCCGATCGCCTGGCTGATGTGAATGAGACTGTGGCTCTGTCACTGCCATCGACATAAAAGGCCTTGGGGGATACTCCCTTCTCACCTTCAGGCAGGCGGCATCCCTTCTTCAAAAAAATAAATGATTCTTCTTCAAAAAATAAAACCAGTCCTGTCCTTGATCTCTCATCATTTATTTTTTTATACAAGACGACATTTTCTTGCCGTATATGAGCCTAGTTCAAGGATGATGTTAAGGCCCTGCTTGTGGCCATTCGTGTTGGGTAAATGTACATTTGTGGTTTGATCCCTTCTTCACCTTCTTGAATGCGAATGAACAACTCGTGTCTACCCTCCCCATTGCATCCCTTGTCATTCGCACTCAAGGAGTCATGTATTTAGGAAAATAAATATATTTTTAAAAAAAAATTGTTATTTTATTTTTTTTTTATTCCGGATCACTGGAGTGAATAACACTACAGGAGGTTAATGTACCCCTCGCGCAATCGAAGAAGAATCGAATAAACGAAAGCCTGCGCCGGGAATCGAACCCGGGACCGTCGGCTTCGTAGGATGTTGCCATACCCACTGAGCCATCGCTACGTACAATCGGTACATCGGCACATCGATACGTATAAAATGCTTGAAATTGAATATTTTGTAACCTACTGGTAGGTATTGATAATTATTACATACCACCATTTTGCAACATAACGGCTCCTATTATCCATCAACTTTTTGAGTATTCTGTAGCCTACAAATTCGGTACGGAATGATGATGCACCAAATTGGACTTGTTGAATTCGTCTAGCATGTCCGGTAATTAAACTAGGCGCAGAGAGAACACGCGGGCCCAGCACCATCCTCACCAGCCTCAGCCCAAAACCGTATATACACGTGCATACATACTAAAGCAGTCACTGTTGAAGCACGTCATTATATCCATCCCCCTTCCCGGTTCAATCGGCATGAGTGTAGCAGGTCTACACCTCTTGAGCGAAAGCGAGACCACCACCGTTTAACTGGCTTATTTATCACTGGAATATACAACGATTCGCTATTTTTTGTGTGTGTGCGAGTCAAGTTCAACCCGGTCTATGTCTATGCGCTAATTTTGGTGTTCCGGTGATTAGGAAAAAATAGCCCGGGCACTATTTTTTGTGAGCAAGAAGGGGAGGAGAACGCAGACTACTTGATCAATTGAAATTTGTACGTCAAAATTAGGGAAACGACAAACGAGGGTCTTCACTTTGATGTGCCCCGGCGCCCCCCTGATCATTTTTCTCGATCGTTCTGGAAATTGGGATACAATTTTTCTCCAATAGTATGATCCGTCAAGCTCAGTGGTTACGGCAACATACTGCTGAGCGGGTGGTCCGCGGGTTCGATTCCCGGTGAAGGCTCTCGTTTATTCGATCCTGGGGGTACACTGGGGAAAATGTGCCTTTCACATATTGCCTAAGTAATGCAAATGAAATCGGAAACGACTCGACGGATCATAACAACAACAAATACAAAGGGTACAGAATCTTCTGCAGTGATATTCACTACAGTTTGGATTCCCCCACTAAAAATAAAATAAATAATAATAAAAGTTGAAGCTGAAATCGCCATTTGTTTCGGAACCCAAACAATAAGGAGACCCTCCCCTACAAGAGTTTAACAAAGAGTATTGTTATAAGAAAATCATTAATTGTCTTATTCAATTCTACTAAATGATAGGGGTGTTCAAACTCGTCAACTCGTCACCCTTCAAATTCGTTACCATTGAAACATTACCGCCCATCCCAAAAGACCATCGCCCAACAGTAATCAAATCGAGCAAGAAAATAGTCCAATTAGAATAGAGGAATAATCATTGTCTTTTCTAAACACACTTGCGGTTCAAATAAATTATTTCAAACATAAAATTACATTTTAGAAAAAATTGTTAGAAGACAATATCATTGTTTTTTGTCATATTTTATTATGATTTCACCTAGTTGTTCAAAATTTAAATATATTAGACTAGAAAACGATTACTTCCTTGTTGCTTGCGTAATTTATTTTTCGTAATTTTCAGAGAAAAATGTAACAAAATGAAAAATTTCGTGCGCACCACCATTTACCCAACACTGACTGGTCTAATCATCCGCGCGAAACTTTGCCTCGCAAACACTGGCGACATCTAGTGGTAGAACGCCGCAACTCGAATAGGACTGAAAAACTTGAGGAACCGGTGCAGTCTGACCGGCAGGTAAAATAAATGAAATTGAATCCTACCTGAGGAGGCCGGTAGTCCGGTGCTTGCCAATGGCGAAGGTGAATTCGCCCTCGGGCATCTGGTTGGCCCAAGGGGGCCGCACCCACGCGATGTAGTCAAAGTGGCCGGCGTAGACGGCGGGCAGAATCCAATTCTCGATGCTCAGTTGGCTGAAAAATAGAAATATTTAGATAAATAAATATTTAACAAATTATGAAAACTAGTTGAATTTTTTTAATTTTTTTTAAATCACCGTAGTGCCTAGTGAACTACAGGATTACTGCACCCTCGTGTCTCTATGGAGATGTGTGAGGGGCAGGGAAGGGAAGGGATGGGGAACGGCAGCTGCAATATCCAGGCTGCAGGATCCACCCCAAGCTCTGGACTCCCTAATGGAAGCTCAGGGGTGACGCCAGTACCCCAGGATAACGAATAACCGAAAGCCTGCGCCGGGAATCGAACCCGGGACCGTCGGCTTAGTAGGATGTTGCCATACCCACTTTGTTAATTGAGTGTGATAGTAGAACACTTTTTATCCGTCAGTATATTAACCAATAATCAAATATTTACAATTAATTCAGAAACTCAATTTTGAAAGTTAAAAAAAAAAGGAAAATTTTGTCGCCTTACATGCGCTCTTATATGTCCTTTTATTATAGAAAACTATAAAAACCTTAAGGATTTTCTGAATTCGCCAGTATTTTAATTTAATTGCCTAACAATCCGGCCCATACATATGATTCATGACCTAAAAATCAAAGCCCTTTCGTTCTCACAATGTTCTCGCTGCAGTACTAGTGCCGCCATCTATCGGCAAGACGTCAAATCAATGTACACACCAACGATGTAAGCTAAACTAGAGGCACAATCACCAAAAGCCAACAATGTAAGCTAAACTAGAGGCAGAATCACCAAAACACAAAAATAAATTATTTACGTAAAACTTAAAATGGAACAAATATTTTTTTTCGAAAAAGCGAAAAGAATAATAATTACAATGAGGTCGACTGATTAAGGAAAACGTGAATTCCTGCATAAAAACTCAATTTCATAAAGGCTCTCTGAAAACGTCATTGAAATAAAATCAGACCACGTAAAAATGTGATATTGACAGTTTAATTAGCTAATCGTCTTAACTACACATTTTCTGCCAAATTAAAGACGCCCTGTGCAGGTTACCTGAGTAGGCGCTCCTTATCGAAGACGTCGTCAGCCGCCATGTGCTCGCCAATCATGAGATCCGGATGCGAATCGAAATGAACCAGAACGTTGCCACTCATCGGCAGGTGTCTGGATCCGATGCAGCGATAGATAAACTCCAGCACCTGCATTCAAGCAATTGGAAAGTGATAAATCAAACACAAGATACAAAATAAAAATAATCTACTAACGAGAGGCACTGTAGCTTAGTTGGTTTACTATGATTAGAGCCGTGGGAGTGTGGTAACACAAGTCTGGAACCTACGCTAGGTAAAATTAGCAAGTACGTCACCTAGGGGGCATCAAGACGAATACGTTGGTAAATCCAATGGACAACAGTTTAAAAAAAAGTTTCGTGCGATGTCTAAAGTCGACAGACGCGCTGACCAACTGCGATGGTAATTTAATTTGACCAATCGAAACAAGAAAATGTTTATTTCAAATGTTCTTGCAATACTAAAGGTAGCGAAATTTTGCGGGTCATTTCCAACTAGTACATCCGTATATGGCCGTGAGGTAGCGTGTTCGCTCGCCAACCAGCGGATCTGGGTTCGATTCCCAGTGCAGCCGATCGTTGGATTGGCTCGTAGTACTGCGCGGAGGAAGGCAGTGACCCCTCATAACATTCCCTTAAAAAAATATTTTTTAATCCCGCACAGAAAACTAATTATCACGTACATCGTTGTGATCCTCCACGACGTAGACAGGCAACTGCTTAAATGCTTTTAGTTGGGGCACTTTAGGACACGACAGTTCCAATTTCTTGTTTTCGCCTTCAAATGACTCGTTCGAAGATGCCGCCATGCTGGGTACCCGGAAGTTGGTTTCTAAACACGTTGTGAAGGGGACGAAATGGTTTTTCGGCGAAAAAGTCAATACCACGACGCGACACACACTTGACACGCCCACTAACTATTCTCAGACACTCCTAGCGCACACCAAGCTAACTGAAAACACTGAACTCTTCACTAAAAACATCTAATTAAACCGAAAAACGAAGCTATTCGAAAACAATCGATGCAGACAAAACTGAGTTAACTGACACTGACCGGAAACGCAACATAGCTGGAACAACAAGTTGATCAAGGGGTAATTAATTGCAAACCGCGGCAATAAACGCACGCTTTTTTTGCAGTATGAGCCATGTTAAGAATTTGCGGACGAAACGCTCGCTTGCTGTGACTGTGTCAAGTACAGATCATACCTTAAAATAAAGTGTTATAGTAGAGGTCGCTGAGTATATTATTTGTAAGACAAAATGGCGGATCGTGTATGGCATTTTGCCATTTTTTCGCGGATTTTCGCCTGAAAAGTATAGTTTGAAGTCTCCAAATATTTTTCAATTGGAACTTTAGTGCCGAAGGTCGACTCCTTCTAACCATCAGCCGTTGGGGAAACCGTAATTGTGCCAGGTAACTATCGGGGACCGTAGTCCTTCACAGACCTAGGGCCTAGGCCACGAGACCTCTCACAACATTGTGCCTATGCCTAGTCCACATTGTTTACTTGTTGTGCCGTTTCATTTGTGAAAATAATTCCGATGCTATAGTTGATGCTACGTGGAGGTTTGCTTTCGTAATCATTTGGCAGCGTTCGAGCAGTATATTTGTTGATGCGTGCCCAGTATATTTGTAATTTTTAAAGTTTCTAAATCAATGGCCGACTAACATATACGCATCATTTTAATATATTTGTCTAGTTATCATTGGACAAAATGGACGACATCGGGTTGATTGGATCTACCAGTTTTGGAGCACCAGAACTGGTATCAACAAATGAACTGAATGAGCAAGATGCTGAGGCTGAACAAGCTGACCCGGACCCCAACCACGTATACGTCGTGGATCATTCTGGTCAGACGGATTCCGGAACCGAGCTCGTATTCGTGGAGCAACAAGACATCGACCCGGAACAACAAGTGCACGAGTATGAGGACATGCAGGTGTACATTCTCATGGAGGACCCGCAAACGGATGACCCGGAACTGGTCGTCGCCAATTCGGACGGCACCGAATCCGAGCTGGTCCTGATGTGCCAACAGGCCGACCCGGAACAAGTCGACCCAGAACCACTACAGCCGGGAAACGAAACCGAACTGACTATCCACCTGGAAGTACAAGAAACGGACCCGACCGAGACAGCATTCATCACCGAGCAACCAGACGACGATATGGACGAAGGGCAAGTACTGTTCGAGCTGGTCGAGCATCCAGACCAAGAAACACCGGACGGATTCACGGTCTGGGTACCGGAGGTTGACAACCAATCGACAGAAACCGACGGTCAAGATTCGACAGAACCGACGATCAAGATCGAACCCGGCGAATTCCCGCTTCCCCCCGAAACAACCAACCTCATCCGGGAGCCACCTGCCAAGAAAGCCCGCCAGCAGATGGTACCCGTCCTCTGCGATTGCGGCCGGCGATTCCGCGACGAAAATTGTCTGAACATCCACCGTCAACGCGTACACCACGATCAACCAACCGACGGTATCGACCGCGCCATCTCTCTCAAATGTCCCGTCTGCCCAGCGATCCTGGTCACGCAGCTGCGTTTCGAAAATCACATGCAGAGCCACGCCGAGCCCAGCCTGGAGACTCCGGACAGTGTGGAGGAGTACGTGAAAAAGGCGACGCGCCATGCTCGCGATCAGGAGCGGCTGGAGAGGAGTATTCTGCCGGCTAAGACCGTCGCGGCGAAAACGTTGGTTAAGGGTGGTCCGATGCTGGCGCGAAAAGGTCGCGAGGCGGAACCGAGCGTCATGCTGCGTTGTCCGGAGTGTCCGGCGATTTTGGTGACGGAGATTCGGTTTCAGAATCACCTGAAACGGGATCATGCCTCGAGTATCAAACGCGAGAAGACGTGATTGGGTTTTTTGTTTCGTCGTTCGCTGGGACCAATTATACATGCAAATCGTCAAGTTGATGAGGGAAATAAATTGTAACTGGACTTCGCTGTTTGGATTTTGATATAATTCCATCCGAAGAAAAGCGTGGTGGTGACGCGTTAATCTTTCTTCTGAAGGAAATTGCGAAAAAAAGTGACTTATGGGCGAATGGTTTTTTTGCCCGCATGTGACATCAAATCAAATATTGATAATGGTGTTCAGAATTTGTATGAATTCCTGTATTTTTTTCACTATCAGATTAGAAAGTGACATGTATTTCGTTACCTGTTTTAATACGGTTTCACTAAAAAAAATTTAAGTTTTCGAGTTTCAATAACCGATTTCTATTTATTTATGCAAGTATTTTTTCGTTCACATTTTTGAATCTACACTTCCCGTTGAATACATTGTCCTAATTTTGTTTTGTTTTTTGAAATAGTCGTACATGTAGGTGCATTGCATGAAAGGTTTCCCCAATACATTAATAGTACAGTGAAATTTTACATGTTTCGCTGAACTATCAACAACTATTACCTGGAATTTAGTTTCTCGTTGAATTATTTTTTTTTATAATTGATAGACTGGCTACTTATTTTTTGAATATGGCAAATTTGCTTTTAATACAGTAGTACATCTTTATGCATAAAAAACAGACGATTAATACATGTGTATACAAATATGAGCGATAAGAGTTGAAGAAAAATCGTGATGAATACTGGAGTCGACACTTTCACAAGAGAACGGACAGTTTTCATGATATTATTACAGCCACGTATCACGCACATGGGGAGGTGTACACAAGTGATGGATTATTTATGCTTAAATTTGATGTGGTTGAGCAAGGCACTTGAGCAACGATGAATATCGAGTGCAGGGGCCAGCTTCTGATGATACAATCTTACAAAAAAAAAAAAATTAGCCCTCGTACAGTAAAAAAAAAAAAGTGAAACCAAAGACAGCAAAATATCGACATAATTACAATTGACTATATTTATACTCGTGTACAATCAGTTTCTAAAACCACACAATCCCGTCTTACACAGGTCACACTATCTACACGTCCATCATAAATCGTTTTAGCCCATCATAGTAACCAAAAATGAAACAATTAGTATAATAATATATCCACGATATATATGAACAAATTATATTCCGATTAGAAAATCAGGTTCAGTTTGCGAAATAAAATATAGTTTTGAGAAACGAAAAGAATAACAGCATACACAGCTGAGCATCCTGTTAATATTCCCCTCCCCCCACCACTTATGGAGAGTAAAATAAAGGCATGTGGTCATGTAGACGGTAGACGGCTATTGAGTCGGACTGCCGTCACATGCTTCGGCATGGAATTTCAAAAAAGCTGAACTTGGAATTGGTGATACTATGTGTCAGGTTTGTAGAGTGTTAGTGCTAAAAATTGACACGGTTCTAGCCTAAAGCTGTTTGAACCAGATACAGTGTAACGCATTCAACTGTTTTGGCACATAGTCAAACAAAATTTTTAAAGTGGATGTGGCGATAAAACTGTTAGTTCGCATCAGTTGGTTCGTCCAAAAAATAGGTTCGTCAAAATATATATGGTTCTTATATATGGAATATTGGATTATTTTACATTTAGTTATCAATACCGCTAATCTAGGATTACAATATTGAGTTTATAAAATAGGATATTTATATATATAAACTATAAATATATTTAATTTTTTTTTACAACAAATGTTAGAAATCGAGAAACCACATTGACTTGTAATTGACTTCAATCTCTGACGACCTAACATTAGATTTCTATGGACCAAAAAAACATTAATTACCAATAAATAAGTTTCAAAATTTACAATTTTTCAATCTACAAACACCTCTACTGAAATTCGTTCGGATAGTCTCACGCCAGATCTAAGCAGAATTTTGCTACAGTTTCAATCACTCGTTGATTCATTAGTAATCTCCAAAAAGGGATGTTCATTTTTTGTTGGTTTCAAAAAATTGACAGCGTTATATACATATTTTTACATCTCAGCAAAAATATAATTGTAAATTCACGATGACTCGACTGACGTTGTTTTTCGAACAAAAAACAACCACATGCATATGTTTTTAAAACTGTATTTCTCTAGTCTACCACAGGTCACACATGAAATTCTACACAATTTACAATGACATTTTTGAGGAAGAGTACAAACTAAACTCATGTTATCGTTTTTAAATATGGAAAATGATAAAACCGTCACGTCTCCGATATAGTTTAAAAGTTTTTGTTTGTAACCGATCTAAATACATATTCGAGAATGTCGATACGTGGAAATTTTATATGAGTTACCTCAACAATCTAGAGATCCAATGTTAAGAGTTCCACTTTAAACTGCAATTAATTTTTTTAACACTTCTGTTACATGGTCATCAGTTGGAATGTGGCGACCTATCAAAGACTCCTTGTTTTTTTTTAACGTTAAGCGTGAACAGTATAGTGTCATCTCGGAGCAGAGCTAACCATAATTATTATTATTTATTCGTCATTCATCTATGCGTCCTCCCGCACTTAAATTTCAAGTTCAACTATTCGATTCCATATTAAAAGGGGGTCGACACGAAACGGTTTCACCATTTTCCATAAATAAAATTTATAAAATAAGATTCATACGGTCAACATTGATCTGGGGAAGACAATGACAAGTTTGTACATTCAAAAATAACAACAAAAAAGTGATGAGCTTGATTGGTAAATGAATAAGTGTGGTGGTGGAGTATAGCAGATACGAGTTGAACCCCAAAAATGTCTTTGGTTAGTCTTAACCAGCCAGTTAGTCTAACTAGCCGGAGGAAACCTGGTGAACCCACAGGTAATATTTAAAAAAAATCTTCAAACTTATATTCCAGTATTTAACCGATAAAAAATGTGAAACAATTACAACTAAAAACAAGCCGCACGTAATATATAGACTATATCGTAGCACACAAATTCAAGAATAAAAAAGAAACTGCATAGCTTCTCGCCATCGGAAAAAAACAACAGAAAACAACAAATATCAATTTACTTACAGAATTGCGTTTCCTAAAGAGCACGAAAAAGGAAAAGGTCTAAAAAAAATGACGTCAACCAATCCGCGAGGCAACACTGGTTGTCTTGCTAGAACGGAACAAAGCTTCTACGATGATGGCAGAGCCATCTAGTGCTGCTTCGAGGATAATTTGTCACATTTTAATTTCATTTTCAAAGACCAGGTAGCTCGCGTTGCATAAAACCAAAAAAAAAAAAAAACCCAAGTTCAAAAATAAGGTTGTTATAGCTGCTGATCAATGAATCTGGGATAGAATAAAAATGGTGGTGACCCTACGCGATCCATAAAAAAGGGGCGAGGTCAAGCGACGACGACACAAGTCATAGAATTGACAGCCGACAGCGGTTTGCCCTGGCGACCAATACAATTTTTTTCGAAGATCTTTGGAATGTGGAGGTGTTGGGAAATCTATATTCCAGCTGGAAGCACTTGCAGGCTGGAAATGTTCATTTTACAACGCCCACGCATACTAAAGATATTCGAAATAAAATCTCGATCGACAGAACAAGCCGAGCCGTGTCATTGGGTACAGTCAGAAAAAAAGCACTCAAAATACGTAATGTGAGCTGCACACATTTTTGTGGAGAGTTTACCCCGTTGGTAGGGATGATGGCGGAGGAGGAGGAGGAGGTGTAGAGATCGCAAAGGTCATCCGGAAGGTCAACAGGCGGTCAGCGGCTCCTGCACTCGGTGGTAGACACTCATCGAGCACAGCTCCAGCCAGAGGAAGCCGAAGAGATCCTCGTTGAAGACGATCCAGTGACCCTGAGTGTAGGAGGCGTTGGTGAACCCGTAGCCGGCAATCTGACCGGAACCGTGAAACCTGCAATAGAAACAACGTTGGATTATTGTGGCAAAGGATTATAGACAACCTTGTAATCAAGTGTTGGTCGGCGTATTTTTCAGTGATCAAGCAGTAAAATATATTGTTGAAAAGAGAGGCGGAGGGAAGAGGGAAGGATTTCGATTTGTCAAAAAATTGATTTACTAATAAATACATGTATATAGAAAAGGCATTTATTTAGCCTAAAAGGACGCTAAAAGGACGCTAAAAGGATATGAAAATGGAGCATTTGGAAATTGAACGTTTTCGCAAAGCCAATTCGCGAAGCAAATTTCGAGGAGCAAAGCGTTTATGCCACATGTAAACCATTGTTTGGGATAAGCACGTGACACCGTTGACCCGTTACATCATTTCAAATGTCTTTTGGGGGCGTCTTCATATTTTTTTTTAGATTTGACGACAGCTCATTGGTGTCCTATGGAGTCCTACGGAGTTTCCGACATGAGTACATTATCGACTCTCCCAAACGGCAGCACTGCATCGAAACGTTGATTTTTTTCACAAGCAATATCAGCGTGGACAGCTGGACACATGGACCATTAAAATGACCGCATAAACCAATAGTTGGCGCCATGAGGTTTGCAGCCACGGCTATTGTCTTATCGGTACTTTGTCACAATGTGTATATTAAACGTTGACCACATTTATTTTCAATCTGTGTTTTTTTTTTCTTACCTCGCTTTGCACTGCTTCGGTGTGTTGGTGGTTCGATCCATGCAGTTGTCGGGCACCACGAAGGGCTGCACCGGCAGATTGTGGGGCAGCACGCCACTAGTGGTGCGACGGAGCCCCAGCAGGGTCTGGATGCTGGTCTGTTGGGTCGGATCCAGCACCATGGAGTAGCGCAGATCCACGCGGAACGTGATCTGGCTGGAAGGAACGTGGGGGTCGCCCTGCAATTTCGATTTACATAAATAAAGTTATTTCGTTAGTAGATATTTGCTTTTGGTTGCGGATTCCGAAGTTTATTTTCAACTTCACTGCGCTTCTCTGGACAATAGTCGGTTGGAAATTTTTCTCACTTTCCCTGATGAAAATCGACATCTTTCCTGACTTTTCCCAGACCAAAACCAAAAGTTCCCTCGACTTCGATCCCTCGAAATTTCCCCTGACTATTTTTTTTTTCAGAACAAACTACAAACATTTCACGTAACCAAAAGCGTAGTCTTTATTAATATAATATTTTCTAAAAATACATAAAATTATGCAAATATTGCGATTTATTTAAAACTGCAGATTGAATTGCTTTAGTAATTACAAGTAACCCTCACAGATAAAAAAATAACCATGTGCCCCTCACCAAATGTCTCTACGTTGGCGAGGTGAGGGGCACAACGCGTTGACAACAAATTATTTTTTACACGTGTCTCTAAATTAAAGTGTATTGAGAAACTAAAGAAAACAAAAATGTACCAGTTCACCAATTGGAAATGAACAGTCAAGACTAGTTTGCAGACTCACCGTGATCTTGGTTGCCTTGACAACGTAGCCCTCGGGGTTGTAGTTGAGATGAATGAGTTCCAGGCCGTGATCGCCATAGGTTCCCTTGAAGATGCCCGGCTGGATGATGGCGTTGGGAGGGTGAATGGTGGGCGGCAACGGTTTGAAACCGTACGAATTCCTGAAATTAAAAAATAATTCCCCGGATGAGAATCGGAGAGCATGTATGCAAGCAGAGCATGCAATGCATGCTCCAACGAGCCGCCACTTTATTCCGATTCAGTAAAAATACCTCGACATCTACATATCGTGGTTTGACGTGACGTGAGTTGGCAAATTTGCGATATTGAGATTTTTCACCCAACATCCAGCAATGCTGTCAAATTATACTCACTCGTATTGTTTGATCATCAGAAATTTCATGAGCAGTAGCTCGGAAGCCAGAGGGTTAAAATCGCCGATCAGGTTGCCAGTCTCTTCCCTCACCCACTCTTGATACTCCTGCAATTTAATAAAAACAATTATAAATATCGTGAACAACTCTTTCATACACTTTTTTTTCAACGGTATAGACGATTCGAAGATTACACACTCACCACTTCGCTTCCCTCAGGATGTCGATGGAAATCGGGTACACAGCACTTCGAGAAAAAACTAGACGAATTTCTCTGGATAGATGAAAAATAAATTGGCAAACATTAGTTTTAAAAAAAATCGTGAAAAAAACAGAACGACGTAATTAATTCAAGAAAAAAACTACAGTAGTTTCTCTAGATGAATAAAAAATTATTTGACAAAAATTATTCAGAGTAAAATTCAGTAAACCAAAATTCAGAAATCGCCCCCACAAAACTATATATCCCACAAAATATATACCTTGGTTATCTGGCACTGGTGGTGTCCGTTGTAGCCGCGCAGACACACCACCTTGAGCTCGGCGTTGTCGTCCGGCGTCAGGCTTATGCTGAAGAGGTC
The DNA here is from genome assembly GCA_033995665.1 of Melogona broelemanni. NCBI lineage: Eukaryota > Metazoa > Arthropoda > Diplopoda > Chordeumatida > Chordeumatidae > Melogona > Melogona broelemanni. The sequence goes on along the minus strand of JAUJYS010003082.1, from coordinate 307 downwards.
GCGTCGGCGCAACGGATCCATGTACTTGGGATCGTTGGGCGGCAGCCACTCGATGGCTATCATCTTGTTGTGCTCGAACTATTCATGGAAAGAAAAAAAAAACGATGGACGGGATTGGTTTTTTCGAAACGCCATCAAGTTTGAAACTTTTTTTTTTAAATCACCGTAGTGCCTAGTGCACTCCAGATTACTGCACCCTCGGTTCTCTATGGAGATATATATATATATATATTTTTTTAAATCACCGTAGCGCCTAGTGCACTACAGGATTACTTCACCCTCGAATCTCTATAGAGATTATGTGAGG